>RJWJ010047958.1:0-10774 GCA_004363605.1 Indri indri | reverse complement strand
GGAAGCTATGGGTTATAAGGATGCTTTCAAAGTCATCTGCTTAAAATGAGGAAAAAAGAGACAGGTGTTTCTGCCATAACGTGGCAAATACATTCCAGTAAAAGCTCACAGTCTGCAAAATCTTGCACTACAAAAACCGAATTCACTAGGAAAACAGGGTTCCAGCCAGACCATTCAAAATCTAAGCAGCTCTGTAATCAGAAGTCTAAAAAAAAAATTAATTCTAAAGAAAAGACATTAGCATGGTTAAGAAGACATGTTGAATTGCTAAAAAGTAATTTTAAAATACAGCTGTAATTATAGGATTTGACTTAAAAAGGAAAAAACAGTGAAGACAGATAATGGAAGCGGATGGAAGGCTGAGCTGTGGGGGCCGGGGCACGACGGGAAGGGGAATTTGGCAATGAAACAGCCCGTGGCCACGCGGAGCCCAGAGGGCCCGGAGGGAGGAGGGCCACATAGCTTCTGCGTCCCCTGTGCCAGTGCCCTGTGTGGCCAGGTGCTGGAACCTGCCCTGACCTGTACCTCCCACACACCGTCAATGGACCGGCAACAGCTGCACACGAACCGATGCTGTTTCTGCGTCATAACGATACGATTCCGCATTTGCCAACCACGTATGGGCAAACGCGCAACAGCAAAACCCACGTGAAACAGACCAGCCGTTTGGACGTCTCCGCGGCAGCTGCGGTCCCTGGAGCACCGCGGCCACTTCCCGGAACGGGCGGTTAAGCACTTACGTATGTGGAGAGGCCGTGTGGACACGCTGCAGGGAACACCCAGAAAAACAAGAGTCACGTTACCTGCAAGAAGCTCGGCACTCGGCAAGGGCGCCAGATGAGGACATCAGCGCGAGATCATCACCAGAAGAGACAGACGCGCATGGCGTCACCATGCCCGCTGCTGTACCTAGGACTTCTACCCGGTGACTTGGGAGGCAGTTTTATGGCGTCGTTAGGAGCAACAACTTGAGGATTAGAGCTGCTTGGATTGCTAATCCGCCTCTCCTGGGAAATCTTAGCTGAGTTAGTCCACGCTCCCTGTGTCTGTTTTCCATAAAATAGAGGTAATAGTAATAGTCCTTGCCTCCCGTGCTGAGGAATAACTGAAACAACGCGTGTAGGGCACTCAGCACGGTGCTAGTTCTGCTGGGGGCCGATTCCCGCAGCCGCTCTGCCACAGACCGGAGCACCTTGAAGGCCGGGAATCAACGGAGCTCTTCACCTTTGCCCTCTCGGTGCCCGGCACACAGCAGGCACTTCTAAGCAGGGCGAGCCAGTGGTCGGAGGGATAGGCCACGAGCTGGGAGGCAGGGGGAGGCCACGAGCCGCTGACCAAGCGGAGCCATCGCGTGGGTGCAGAGGCGGCAGGAAGGAGCCCCATGTTTATCTGCAGCCAGAAAACTGGGATTTGAGTTTCAGGTCCGCACTCACCCACTGCGGGGTCAGGGCAGGTCACTTAGCCTCTTACGTCAGTTTCCGTGTCTCCAAAACGGAGCCATTCCTCTGAGTATACTGATAATTACATGCAATAATAATTTCATGAAATTTAATAACATGTTAAAGAAAAATTCACATAGTGAGTGGAACAGAGTCTGCATGTATGGTTCCCTAACGATCTGCGATTGGCAGCCTGCTGGAAGAGTGAACTCTGACGGCTCAGACACAGCATTTGAGAATCGCCAAGGACAATGCTTTGTTTAGTCCTTTTGCTCTTCACAGTACGGCGAAGGCAGCAGAGCCACAGTGGGACCTGCAGTTTCCTTACAGTGACACAGAGCCTCAGAGGAGGCAAGCATCGCACCCAAGGCCACGCAGCTGGTTAGCATGACCGCCGGGACGAGCGTGCCAGCCTGCACGCTTCTGGCCTTGGCCACGGCTGAGTCAGTGGCCCCAGAACCCTGGGCCAGCGACAGGCCGGATGCACCCACTCACATCCTGCTCTAAGATATTAAACACAGTTTCTAATTCTGACACTTTGTGTTTCTTGATCACAAAACCCCATTAACTCAACACGCCTAGAAAATACTCATATGTGAGACAGATGTGGTTATTTTTAAGCTGCGTTTTAAACCACTATGTGTGGGGAGATGTATTTTTGGACGCTGACTTTAATTGTGCACCTGTGAATCATGCTGTATGCGGCACTGGTGCTGGAAGATATGAACCCGAAATAGGGGGCCCCGACCTGGTCACGACTTCCGTGGAGGTGGGCTGTGCGTCAAAGCCCACTTGCACACGCTGCAACAACGCTCCACTCGCTGGGCTGGGCATCTGGTAGCCCAAGAGGGCTGGGAGCCCAGAGGCTGGGCATGGCAGGCCCAGATTTCGCTATTAAAGCAGCAACTTCACATTCTACAAACAGGTACGGAGATTTCCTTGTGAGAGGACATCAGAGTAAATATTTAATGACACTGAAGAAAAAATACCCCCATAAACACAAATAGCACCGATCTGACTCCCAAGTCCTCCCTTATTTTCACCCTGACCAAAGGCAGGAAGACACATTCCCGAGGGAAGCTTGGTTTCTCCCTGGGGGAGGATACAGGAGGCCGGAAAGATGACCAGGAGTGAGGACGACCCAGCGGCTTCTCCCTGCGGGATGACTCACCTGTACACCCAGGGGCCTCCTGCGCAGGCCAGCAAAGGCAGGTCGGTGACACCACCCGCACTTCGGCCAGGCTCTGTGCACGTCCCCCGTGCACCCGCCCTGTTGCAGGTGCTGTTCTGGCACCAGGGGACGGGCACACAGGAGAGACAAGGCCCATCTAACACGGGGCTCACCTTCCAGGAGGGGGCAGGTAATACCCAAGGAAATAAGCAAATGAACATCCAAAGAGGGACAGTGCCATGCATGGATTAAGAGATCCCCTATTATCTAAGGCCAAGCCAGGATTTTATTCAAAGAGCAACTGGAAGCTATGAGAGGCTTTCCACAGAGGAACGAGATGATCCAGTGAACGTTTTAAAATTATAAATCACCTAATCCCACCACTCGACGAACCCTGTGAGCACTCAGGACTCTCATTTTTCTGATGAGGCACCAGAGCCTCAGAGACGTGAGGTAACGGTTCCAACGGCCCCAGATCTACAAACATCCGGGCCAAGGCTTGAACTCGACATGCCTGGCTACGACATCTCACGGCCGCACTCTGCCTGTCAGTCTGCCTCTGGAATTCCCAGCTAGAGAGACACGAACGCCACCCCAGCCCTCACCTCCACGGGACCTTAACACAAACACGTCCTCTTTTTAAAGCATAACTTGAGGTCTAGAGAAAGCATCCAAGGCATGGATGACAGCCACCCTACTTAACACACAAAACGGTCCACACAGGCCAGTGTGGACCCAGCCCTGCTCGAGCCTGACGGTTATTGACTCAGAGGACTGGAGCCCATTCTGGGGTGCCGGAGGCAGCTCCTGTTCAAACTTCGAGAGTTCAGAGTGTTCATCCTCTCATAACACACAAGAGATTTTTTGCAATTTCCAGTCATACACATCCAAATGTTTCTTAATAGTTTTTTTTTTTTCAAGGAGTATTCATAAACCAATCTTTGGATTTCACTGTAGTTCTGGAAATGTTCTACCTGAATTCCTCTGAACCGAAAAGCGGTGAAAGTTGAGCAGTTGGAAAGTCTATATGATGTGGTCAGTTCCTGGAGAGGATGTGGGCAGAGCAGAAGTGTGGGGTCAAAGGTTGGCCCAGACGGCCCCTGAGCCCATGAACTCCCTGGGAAGGGGCCTTGTCCACTCTTGTCCGGCTCCCAGCACAGCGGCTGCCCGATCACATTTGCAGCAACCGCTGGGCAATGAGGGCCCACTCTGCCACTCAGAAGCCTTGAGTGCAGCCTGGACGGCCCCCGGCTGGGAAGGAAGGGCCACCTCCCTGCCTAGACAGAGACGGTGCATGTGCCACTCACAGTTCCAGAGCAGCTGGGGAAGAAAACTAAAACACGGCACCATTAGAGAACCACACGGGACAGGACAGAAGAAATACCACGTGGAACAGGGCTGGGTCAGCAGGAGCCGGAGCAGGAGAAAAGGAGGCGGAGACAGGGGCAGAATAACGCCCCTCCCCAAAGACGGCCACTTGCTGCGCATACGTTCCATTAGGTTACTCGACAAAGAGGATTGAATGTTGCAGATGGCATTACGCTTGCTCCAGGTATGGAGATGGTCCTAGATTACCCGATGTGACCTCAAGGACCCTCAAAAGTGGGAGAGGGAATTGAAAGAACCAGAGAGCTGGTGACGTGGGGGGACTCAACCTGCCATTGCTGGCTCTGAGGAAGGAAAGAACCACAAGCAAGGAATGGGGCGGCCTCTAGAAGCTGGAAAAGGGACGGAAACAGATTCTCCCTGGAACCTCCAGAAAGCAGCACAGCCCTGTTGACATCTCGATTAGCCCACTGAGACTTCTATCCTCCAGGACTGTAAGAATAAATCTGTGCTGTCGAAAAGGCCGAGTGTACGATAAGTTGTCACAACAGCAGTGGGAAACTCACATGCGGATCAGACGGGGTTGACGTTGCCTGGGCACGGTGGGCGGAAGGGGGCTGCAGGCAGGCGGAGGGAGTCTGGAGTCGGGACTTGCCTGGTGTGTCGTGTGCAGGGAGGAGCTCACCTTCCCGGAGCAAGACCTTGGGTTTGGGACTGACAGAGGAGAGACCTGACAGCAGCAAGGGCCAGGGTCATGGTGGCCCTGGAGCCTCAGGGACAAAGGCCAGGCATGATGTGCACGGCCCCAGGAGCTGTCTGACCTGGGGTCTGACCTGGGGGACCCAGTGGAGGGAGCCTCAGGACAGCCTAGAGGAGGTGTGTGTGGCAGAGAGGAGATGCACTGGCAGGGAGGCCAGGAAGACAGATGCCACTGGCTCCTGCGCCAGGCCTCTGCCCCACCCACGACCACAGGCGTTCCTCGTTCTGCTGCTGCCTTTCCAGACCCAGGGCATGTGGAGGGGACATGCTCAAGAAGCAGAGGTGGCAGAACCACCTGGGCCCAGGTACGGGCGGGCTCACTTTTACTATGACCGTTGGAGAGGACACTTCCTCGCTGAGTCTCAGTGCTCTCTCCATAAAGCGAGGATTGCTCAGCAATGCCCTCCCCGGCTATGAGAATCAGGGCCAATGCATCTTAGATCCTGTGCACAGAGCTTGGCCCATGCTCGAGGAACCATGGCCACGTCTGAGCTATGGGCGAATGCAGCCAGAACCCCCCCAGGCCGGTACCTGGATGTTGAGTCTCCCCCGATGCGCTCCCAGGCCGTAGCGCTTCGTCGTGGAGGCGTGGAGCTGGAAGTCTGTGATTTTTAGGGTTTCCAGACCAAGTGGTGGGCAACCTGGAAAGGACAATGCTTGTTAGAAACAAGGACAGATGCTGAAAGAAATGAGTCTCTGCCGTTCTAAGTCTGGCCACGTGCCTCTCTGTTCTCCCCCGAACTGCACGCACCAGCCAGGCCCCGCCCCCGCAGGATCCAGCTGTTAATGTTAGGCCAATTTTCTTTCTGGCCAGCATTTGCCTTATGGGCGTTTTTGCGCTGACATCCGCTCTCTGTTGCTGCCCATGCTACTGTCTGAGGCTGTTTCCAATTAAGGATCCTTCCACAACGTGACTCAGTCAGGGAGCGTCATTGGTTAGAAATTTCCAAACAATCCCATGGTTGACCTCTGCAAATTAATCAGACCTTGGTGATTTTGCTTCAGCAACTCTGGCCTTTGTGCTGTGTATGCTAATGAGCAGAGCAATATGAATAGAAAAAAATCCATCTATTGTCTTCTGTTTTTGGCAAAACTGATTAACGTTGAGAACAGCTCTGAACGCCGTTTGCCCCTGGACTGAAACACCCGCGCTCGGCAGGCCCTTGATGGTCCTGGCCCAGCCCATTATCCCCTCCCCGCAGATGACAGCGCTCACAGCAGCAGGCCAGGACCCAGGCCTCCCGACCCCTGGGCTGCCGCTCTCACCCACCACCCCTGCCACGGAGCTGGAACGTCTCCAAGGGATGCTACCTCCTCAACACCTGACCTTGGAGAAGGAAACAAAAACTCCGGAGTAGAAGTGAACAGAATCTATTTCTACTGGAAGTATCAGAATCCCTCAATGTAACGGAGGCAAATTTACACAGTCGTGTGGGTCACTGCTAGGGAGGAAGGTCCCCAGAGGTCCCAAGGGCACGCCAGGGGACATGAGCTATCTCTCCATCCAGGACAACCCCTCCCCACAAGGGCAAAGGCTCTGCTGGTCTCAGGCGGCAGGAGGAGCCTGGGTGAGAAGGTCTGTCCAGGTGCTACAGCCACCGGGATTCAGACCGGCCGGGGCCAAGTCACCACCTAGTCCTTCCCGAGTTCTCACAAGAGGAAACCGAGGCCCCAGGCCCGAGGCGAGCTGCCCAAGGTGCCCCTGCCCTCGGCAGAGCTGGACGTGGGATCCGGCCTCAGAGTGTCAGCTCCAGGCTGGCAGACGCTGCCGTGCTGCCCGCTTGGCCCTGTGGACATCTGCTGGGAGGCGCTTGTGCTGGGAAACGTGTATTCGCCGCCCGTGCTGTGCACGGTGAGGCAGAGGAGCACACGCAGGGAGGTGACGGTGCCACTGCCACGGCTGACCCTGCAGGAGAGCGGCCAGCTTCAGATGGCGCTGTGAGCAGTGGTGCTCCAGCCGGCTCTGCAAGAGGGGCCTTACAGAGAGGGGCTGCCACCCAGCCAAGCGGGATTGTGCAGCAAGTCAGGGGGCCACGTGAGCAGAGGCCATGCAGTGAAGGGGGTGCAGGGAGTAGGGGCCCAGCGAATGGGGGACTGTGCAGCAAGGGGCGTCCGTGCAGCCGTAACCACTCAAGGCTGACTCCACAGAGAGTGACCTGGTGACCACACCCCCTTCCCTCACTAGGGTTTGCCCTTACACCTTCTAGGCCTGGAGGACATATGAGTCTGACCCACATGGTGGCAGTTCCTGAGTCCCAAATGTTAACTAACTCTCCATCCTGCTTACCGGAAAGTGATTTCAAGTGTCTGACAACTTAGTAGGTTATTTACTCAGAGATCCCGCTGCCTGCCCCCAACAGCCACGCCTCATCACTGAACCTTCTTGTGCTATGGTGGCAGCAGCCCCACCCAGCCTCTCTCGTGGTCCAGCAGCCCCCACAGCTCGACCCTGGTCCAGGTTCGAAGCCAACCCTCACAGCCCTCCAAGATGGCTGGGCTCCTGGGCCCACGCTCCTGCTCCCCAACCCTGGGACGAAGGGCACCTTTCCCAGGTGTGGTTGGCCCCTCTGGACACTCAGACCCGGTGGTCACAGGTACCCACCAGAGGCCCTGGTAGGGATTCAGGGCAAGGTCTGAGGGTCAAGGTCACTGACTCGGCAGGCTGCCCATCCTCTCTGTGGGACTGGACTCCAGGACGCTCTACAGCCTGCCCCTGGGAGCCTGGGCTTCGACTCTGGGCTCTGGGGCTCCCTGAGCTGCGGTTGCTGCCCAGCTGTCCCCGTCCTTATACACCACTCCCCTCCGTCCTTGCTCTTCTCCTTGTCACCTGGTCTCAGCCTGTCCTGCCTGAGACACAATCAGCACTCTCAGGAATCTCCAGCCTGTGCTGGGAGATCCCACTGACTGGCTGGCCCCATGCCCACCGGGCAGCAAGCTCTGCGGGGTGAGTCCTCGAGTCCTGGGGACAGCTGCCCTTCATCTCCACTCTGCCAGCTTTGGCTTCAGGCCCCAAGGGACTGGGAGTTTCAGACTCTGGCAGGGAACAAGGCACTGGTCCCGTTCCTCCACACCCTGCTGCTCAGTAGAGATCCACAACATTCCCACGTGACCAAGCGTCAGAAACCCAGAAGGCAGCTGCTGCCACTTGGATGAGCCGATTTCACAGCCATATGGAAAGTGTCCCTGTCCACCGCGTCCTTTCTTCTCAGCAGATGACACAGCAGGTGGTGCGTTCCCTGTATTCATCCAACTAAGTGACCTCCACGTACATCATTTACATGGTCAGGTAGGGAGATACGGACAGATAGACGCACAGCCAGCCTACCAGACAGGCAGACACATACATATTATTTACTAGCTCAGTAAAGCAACAGTAATTGCTATTCAAAGCATTTCTTCCGGGAAAGGAAAGCACCTCATATGTATATGAATATTTTAATTCAAAAAAGGATCTACCTGACTAAAATTACATGTTCATCAAATTTGCTTTTCTGTTGTTATATGGAAGCTCAGCTGCATCCCCTCACAAGATGCACAAGTGAAAAGAAAGTGCCCATTAGTGAGGTGTCTCGTGGGCACACGCCCAACAGCAACTCACAAGTCCAGCGCCGGCCCCCCAGGACTCGACCGTCACATGCACGTGGCGAGGGCGGAGGTACCCCCAGCTGTAGCGCTGGCAGCTGCCACATCTGACCGACAGCCAGTCTGGTCCACTCCTGCGATGACGTCAGAGCGAAGCCAGAAGATCCACTCCCTGCACCCCCAGACAACACCTTTGGTGGGGGCCCAGACAAACACACGGGGCTGGGCCTGCCCGCACACGTGGGAAGACAGTGAACCGACACTCTGACACTGGGATGTTTTCCCCTATTAGAAGATGCTATCTTTAGGGTTTTATTTTGTTTGGACGCCTTCTTCATAGTCCACGCCATTTACAGAGAAGCTGGAGACGGAGCCACGCAGAGAAAACACAATGTCCTTGAAAGGCAAAAACCAAGTTACCGACCCACGTGGGTTAGTGAGGGCCCTTTGGTGGTAAGACACCAGCTGTAGCCAGCTCAGGCAGGAAGGGGACTCCCTGGAGGAAGGTAGGACACTCACAGGAGGACGGAGGCCCGGACACAGGACTGGTGCAGGCGGACAGGCCCATGGAGCTCCACCACACCCTGTCAGGAACGACTGACCCCAGTGGCATTTTCCAGCCCACACCATGCCTCTCAGAGCCCCTCTCAACCTCTCCTACGCCTCCAGAGAGGGCCTGACTCTCCGTCACCTGTCTGCCCACTGGGACTCAGGATGCCTTAGCAAAGCAAGGGGAACAGATACAGGGACACCAAGTGCACAACTGCCCCGGTGCCTGGGGCAGGCATCTGCAGCTGCATGTCCCATGCTGAGGACAGATGTAGCCGAGTGCAGGCTGTGCCCAGCTCTGGGGACATCAGCTCTCCAGCCGCGCCCTCTGGCTGGCCGACCCCCGGAGGTCAGCACCTCCATCTCCACCTCCTCTCCACCCATTCTCTCCTTGCATTTTGCGTGCCGGCTTCTGTCTCTGTTCACATGGCCCCGGCTCCTCGGGGGCCATTTCAGACCCCTTGGCTCCTTCCCAGTCTCCTGTATACGGGCCCTGAGTCTGCTCCCCTGGCTACTCCCTGCCCCTGCACCACCACCCCCCGCCCGGCCTGGCGTCCATATCACAGTGTTTTCCTGTTTCTTCTCTTTCTTCTCAGACCAGACCGTCCCTCCTGGTTTGGACTTTTCTTCCAAAAGTCTTGCCCACAGACTTGCTCCCTAAGAGAAACCTCCCTCCCATTCCCTTTAACAATCCACCTTGGGCGTCCATGCCTCGTACATGAGATGTCACGGTACCATCCATACTGGCGGGAGTCAAATCACTTGTATAAAGTTTAAACTTGGGCCCCCACTTGTGAGCTGGTTTGGAGACCGACCTGTCAGTGCAGGCACCAGAAGCCTCGGTGCTCACATCAGCTGTGATGAAAACACTGCGGCTCTTCAGCCCATGATCTGCAGTGAAGCAAACAGCCCAACCTCCCGCCCTCTGCTGCTGAAGAGTCTCTCCAAGGTTGCAGCTACTTTCTCTTCCTCCGCACTCTGTCCCCCTACTCAGGTGGCAGAAGCCCCAGGAGGGGTCACAGAGACACAGCACTAGTGTCAGCTTCGCTCAGGTGGTTTCCCTCTTTTCCATCAATCCTCCGTTCTTTAGTTTTCCTCTGACAGCTTCCACTTCTTTCCTTCCAGCACGCAGCTGCCCCACACGGGCTTCACCGTTTCCGTGAACATCGACGCGTCTCCACACACGCTTACTGCATCCCAGCCTGGATGCCAGGATAAAACTACCCACCTAACCAGCTGGGAGTTACCCATCTTCGCCAAGTCACATTTTAAAACATTTTTTTTAATTAATAAAAATTTAAGCATAAGGCTGTTTAAGCACAAACTCTCTATCCCACATCCCTTTGTGCGAAGATCGACGCGGCAAAAATCCCACGTCAGAGCCACGGTGCTCCAGGAACAGTTCCTAGGCCCATCTGGATGGTGTGTACCGAACGTTTGACACAAGAATCTTCACATTTAGAATAAGGAAGGATTTTCCTATATGGAAGAACAGGAAAATAAAGGACAAAAAAATTATCTTTTGATTTAAAGATTCTAAATTAACTCAAAATACAGAGTCCTGAAATGTTCTCCAGATTGAATACTTAATGCTGATGAATGTCAGTGTATTTCAACCTGATTCATTTTTCTCCTCTTCTTTCTACCCTGAGATCGTCATCCTAGAGATGTTTGGCAGGTCTGCCTGATGTCCAAAATGAGCAAAAGGACCTGCTCCTCCCTGTCGGGTCACCTGCAAAGGGGAGCAACACTGCACTAGAGAGAAAATCACTCAGGACGATCAGGAAACCACTGGACAGTGAGCTCGGCCACTCAGGAGAGGGGCGGGGGTAAAATCTTAAACATACAGAACCATCTGGAGGCCTCAGAGTCATGTGGGCCGGGAGGGTGACCAGGTGCCAGCAAAGCCCTTTAATAGGGGCCTCTCTGGCTGCACCCTGGGACACCC
>RJWJ010047957.1:0-10789 GCA_004363605.1 Indri indri | reverse complement strand
CCTCTATAAAAAGAGGCAGGAACACCAGAGTTCTCTCAGCTATGTGAGGGAACTGAGAAAGGTGGCCATCTCACCAGGAACCATATAAGATGGAACATTGATCTTGGACTTCCCAGCCTCCAGAACTGTGATAAATAAATCTCTGTTGCTTAAACCATCTGGTTCACGCTATTTTATTACAGCATCCAGAGCAAAATAAAACAATGAATTTGGAAAAGAAAAATAGCCCCCACCATAGGACAGCAATGAATACTGGAATTCATGCTATTTGAGGCAACACAGTAATAGGTGTATGTATATCTTAGGAAAATGTAGCTGCATATAAATTGAAAAAAACTACATATATAAACACTTTTTTTGAAGCTTAAACAACCAAGCTTCATGCAGCTACAAACCTGCAACCCTAAACACGCATAGTGTTTCAGTTTGATTAACACTGGAACATTAGATATTTGACTACACTGGTGACGTAAATGGCAACAGTAAAGAGGGCATTGTTTGAAACTCGAAATCAAGTGTCAAGAATTGGGGTCATGGTGTGCTTTCTAAACAAAGGCTGGGGCCAATTTTTGTACATGTAAGTTTTCTTAGTAATTTTCTGAATTATTTTGTGAAAGTCTAATATCTCAGGATTCCTGAAACCAAATATTGGGAAATATTATTATTAGCAAAGTTAAATGTAATCCAGATGTTGATGAAATAATCTTTTATGTACTAGTATATATACATTGATAAAATTGGCACCATATATCATATAGAGTCTTGTAAACTCATGTTTTAAATAACCGTTATTATCTAACAAGTATTTGCAATGTCTTTGGTTCGATAGTCATTGAAAGTGATTTTAGTGACACATAATAACACTTAATAACTGTGATCCCAGACCCCGTTAGGAACTGGGCCACACAGCAGGAGGTGAGCAAGCGAACTTTCATCTATATCTCCAGTCACTGTCTCTCATCACCCCCAGATGGGACTCTCTCTAGTAGTAGGAAAAGAAGCTCAGTGCTCCTACTGCTTCTGCATTATGGTGAGTTATATAATTATTTCATTATATTTTATAATGTACAATGTAATAATAATAGAAATAAGTGTACAATAAATATAATGCTCTTAAATTATTCTGAAACCATCTTCCCTCCTCCTCTGCTCTTCCACCCTGTTTGTGGAAAAATTGTCTTCCATGAAACTGATCCCTGGAGCCAAAAGGATGAGGACCACTGCATAATAACATATGGTACGTTTGTTTCTTAATTTTTAACAATTTTCTTAGTCTGTGACCATTAGGATATTTTTAATTTTAATTACCTTGTTACTGAGTATCTTATTAGGAAAAAATTCTAGAAATGCAAATACTAGATTTCAGGATATAAACATGTTTTAATCTTTTGATATATACTGCTGTACTTCCTTTGGGAATAATGTACAAATCTACCTTATGAACAAGCAGCATATGAGTTGCCCTTGATCCCAACATTTATTCATATAACCTTTTTAAATGTACTATTTTGATGGTTAGAAGTAGTATTTGGTTATTTCAACATGCAGTAGTTTTGGAATTGATATTTTTAAATGTTTTCCTGTGTGCATGGCTGTTTATACGTCTTGTTTTATGAAATGTCTATTCATGTCCTCAGTCCATATTTTTACTGGTCTTTATATATCATGGTTATTACTATGTGGCATTTATGTTTCAAATATTTCCCCCAGTTTGTTACTTGCTTTTTGCATTTGGTTATAGTATTTTGTGCCCTTACTTTTTGAGGTTTTTCTTGTTAATTGTTTTGAAACTCGAAGAATCAATAAATGTGCTGTAATTTTTTTTTAGATTCTGTAATATTATTAGTAGTATCTAGACAAAATTTTCCTGGTTTAGTTAGCTGAAAACAAAGAAAGGATAATCATATTCAAAGGTAGCATAATGGATTTCTGGTGATTTTGTTAAAACTCAATTCTGAGACACTCAAAAGAAAAATACTTTCATTCCTCTAACAGACATTTATTAAACTTTTATTGGGTTCCAGTACAGTCAATTGCTTCTTTCTTGAAAGTCATCTAGGGCTTGGCCCCTTTGAAATATATTTAGTTTGAGAAAGGCAATGCACACATGGAGAATGACCAGAAAAGCAAATATATAATATACGATTTAGTTTAAAATAATATATGAACAAAGAATAGTTTCAAAATAAGGCAGAATTTTTAAATTCCAAATTATTGAATGTAAAAATATCTAAAAATTTCAAGAAAGTTAAAAAACCTCCCACCCTACTTTTATAGACTTTTAAACTGTCTATAAAAGCACTTAGGAATTATAGTGAGATTTGTGCTAGTATAATGAACACCTTAAATTCTATTATATGTTTTAATACATGCAAAACTTGTCAAAGAAATAATAAGGAACTATTTTGTATGCTGTTAGCTAGGTATACAAAAAAAAAAAAAAAAAAAAAAAAAAAAAAAAAAAAAAAAAACAAGACAAAACTTCCTTCCTCAAAGGTCATGAAACTTAATAAGGGCAGGGAGATATATAATCATATATCTACCAACATCATTATAAGTATAAAAGAAAAGTTTGCTTCAGGGTGATAGGAAAGAATAGGAAACAAACAAATAACGAAAAAAAGAAAAAACTTTAATTCTGCCTGGAAGGATAGGGCGAGAGGGGAAGGTTAAATGAAGACCTCTTTCTCTAGGTGGTAGATGAGCAAATTGCTGAAATACAAATAGGTTTTGATAGGCAGGGTGTGGGTGAGGGTGATTAGTCCAGGAGGAAGAATCTGTGTCCACAATCTGGAGGCCTGAAGCATGAAGGCATGTTGCATTCTGGAAGGGCAGGTACTAAGGGAAATTGAAGTGCAAGGCAAGTCATAGGCCATGGCATGAAGTCTCATATCAGAATAAACAACTGAAATTTATGCTAAAACATTAGAAACCATTAGACAGTATTGAAATAATCAAGTTTATATTTCAGAAAGATTGCTGACTGAAATGTGGATTGGCTGAAGCAGAAGTGGGTAATCTTGAAATCCAGAAACTCAAACTGTTGTAAAAAATGCCAGGTAGTGACAATGAGACTCTGAACCAACAGAGTGGTTGGTGTAGGGACTTAGGCAAGAGTAGACTCAGAAATATTTTAGGAGTAAAATAAATAGATCTTGGTAACATAAAGAACATGGAAAAAGAGAGTTTAGAAGGGACCTACAATGACTTTGATTTTTCTCACCTGGTTGAATAGGTGCACGGCATTGCCATTCTCTAAAAACAGTCTTTGGTAGAATTACGGAAGTGGTATAAATAATTTACCAAAATAAGCTATTTTGATTTAGGTCTCCTACAGTATAGTCTGGGTTGCTATAGCTCCCCATTTTTCCCAATCTATTCTGGTTTTCAATAGAAAACTATAAGTGTATTTTTGATATCGCTATTAGTATTGCACTTAAGCAATTCTTCCCCATGTACTGGAGCCACCTCACCTGTTAGTTTTTGTTGCTGCAATTGCTGCTACCACCATAAGACTATTTTTTTTTCTCTGCTTTTCTACCAAGGTAGTTTTACGGCAGCACGAAACAACATAAATGGGGAAAATTTTCTAGGGCCTTACAGTGAATATTTGTAATCTACAAAATTCTTTTTAATATCCCATGTTTGGGCCATTTGCCAAGAACTCCTGGAAAGAGTCATCCACTTCTGCTTTCTTCTCTAATAGTTATTAGAGGAAAGGTTGAGGCTTTCATCATCTCTTTGCTTCTACCAGTCCAACAAGAGAGAGCCAAAACCAGGGTATTGGTTTACCTAGGATTGTTTGGGCAAAACTCTTTCAGAAAGCCGGTATGCTTCATCACTCTGCCAGGAATATTTCAGGACCCTCTCCTTCTTGTTGGAGGTGAGGTTGTATCTCATATTCCAGAAATTCTGTGCATCTTTTTTCTTCTACCACCTCTCTTTTGCTTTTTCTGCAGTAGCTGAAGACCTACGGGGCTAGAACTGCTGATTTAGCCTTTTACCTTCTTGCAGATGTATTGTTTTGGGGAAAGGACAGCAAAAGAACAGAACCGATTTGCAGATAATTTTGGTATGTCAAAACAGAAATTTTTAGAAGCACTGGGTATCAGTCTGGATTTTGAAAGAAATGTCTGGAATTACAGACTTCAGAGTTACCTGTAAAGAGTTGATAGTCGACACTAAGGAAATGGAAGCAATTACTCAAGGTAAGTATGCAGAAGTATTAATAGAAGAATGAAAGGAAAATGTAACAGGCTACTACCAAGAATGAGTGGATCAAGAGGTTGTTGTGAAGATGAAAAATATGGAGTGCTTCGCAGTTTAAAAATTAACAGGAAAAACAGAAAAGAATGGTGTGGTAGAAACCAACTGAGGAAACAAACATACACAAAAGCAAAATATGAATTTTTAAGAAGGGAAGTAGTGAACATCGTCTAATAAAAAATATAGCCTTAGTATTAAACTGACCATACAAATATTGTGGGCTAATTTCTCAATCATCTATTTTCAAGAATTCTTTTCAATTCATTTGGTGCTTAAGCCCAGATTAGTTCAATAAAGCACGAAAGACAAAATGAAAAATGATTACAGAGAAAAAGCATTGCAGTGTTTCTTTATTGTTTCCATGTTTAATATAGATCTATGTTGTTCCAATAACAGACTTCTCTTGGCCCTGGAGCTCACTATTGGTTAAGCATTAGGATTGATGCAACAAACCTTCTCTATTATTATAGTAATTTCTTTTATGTATAATCAGAAAATTAATACTTATACATGAATAGATTAATGACATCCCCATTTTATCAGTGTGTCATATGTTTATAAATATAGAACCTTCAAATATCAGTCAACCACTCATCTTTATTCCCTGCATTCTCTCTACAGTTAAGCACAAAGAAATTGGATGCAATTTTAATACTGTAAAACCTCTGTAAACATTTTCCTACAGCAATCAAGGTAGATATTCCAGTAAATCAAATTTCCCTGCATTAGCTAAGAGTTTAAACTCTGATTTTATGAAGGGCCATTAAGAACACATATCAGGTATGCATGAACGTGGTATAAAATTGATGTATTAAAAAAAATCCTCTGCATTTTAAACAAAAAGAAAAATATAACTTCATATAAATGTCCTTGTGAAACAAATCTATTGTATTACAGACATACAAATAATAACAAACTTTATGAGGTGCCATAAAATATTTATTGTACATATTTCTTATACATCATAATAAAATGTTTATTCTAAATTCAATATGTAAAATTCATTTAAAGTATGATTCAGGCTCCTTACATAATTCCTAAATTTAACTTTTAAACATTTAATTGAAATCTTTTAAGTACCTTCATAAACTCTAATATTTTGAGGGTACCTAAAAATGATAACATTAACAATGTTGTGTGATAATATGTATATGCTTGGTTTAGTTTACTGAAAGCAGGTGATATGATTCTGCACAAGAAAAATAAAACATTCTATATAAACAAAATGTCATTGCAGAGTTTATCACTCTTATTATTTTCCTTTAAACCTTTGGTGAAACAAATGCTGTGTTTATTAAAATGGGTAATTTCTTATCAACTACAGTGGCACTCCGATATAATACATTGAAAAGAATGGATGGAAATGGATTGAAAAGAAATTATTAAAATTCGTCCGTACTGCCCCACCTTTGTCTCTTCCTGTTCATTCAAGAAGAGTGGCTGCAAGGCACAGACTATGGCTATGCTAAGAAGTTTTACTGTCTCTATAACTGTGTACAATTGTTATGTCAACTAAGGGTCATGCAACATGAAAAATAAAAATAAATTTTTACATCAGCTGCATTTTAAAATTAATTGTAATATATTAACTATTTTGATTTGTGCTCACCAGATATTAAATTCACTAGATTGTTTTCCATGTGATGGAATCAATAGCCAAGCTTAAAATCATATCAATTTTTAGTGGAAATCAATTAAATCTTCAAATAAATAAAGTGTTTGTGGAAACATAATCTAAATTTTGCATGGAAATAATAAAGTAGAATTAATTAAAACCACATCATCACTAGGTGATAGGACTTTTTCAGCTCCATTATCATCTTATGGGAGCACCATCATATAGGTGGCATGTCGTTGACCAAAATGTCATTACGTGGCACATGACTGCATTTTTATTGAAGACTTACAATGTGCTAAGCAATGTCTATGTGTTGTATTTTTTTTCACATTCTCTTTTTCCATCTAATGCTCATAGAAAAACAATGAGGTAGATATTAATATCTCTACTTTACAGTAGAATAAATCAGGTTCAGTGAGGTTATGTAACCTGTCCAAGATCACACTGCTAGTATGGGAGGGTCTGAGTTCAAACAGGGTCTGCCTGAGTCTAGAACCTAACCAATGCTTTCTGACACCCAATCAGAACACTTTCGAGAGTACTACTCTAGACAAATTATTAAAAGGTAAAATGTGTAAGAACTAATTTGCTTCCTTTCAAACCCCAGATTCTAGTTCTGGTGAGCAGAGGAGGACTTAAGATGGACCTCGATCTTCAGGGCCCTTACCTGCAGGGACTTTTTCTTAAGGAGCTCCTAACTCCCATGTCAACTTTACAAGATTCAGGGCATTACAAGTCTTAATTAAAGCCATAAGGCTGAGTCCTTCCTAAACAAAAAAGATCAACCCAGGAATGAAGGGCAATGAAGAAAAAAGAAAACCATCCAGAAGAGAATCATCATATTCCCATGAATGCTTAAGCATTTGTCACTATTTTGCAAGTGGCAATGATAACAGGGTTTGGAGGAAGTCCAGCCTAGAACCTTGAAAATAAGTGACTGATGATAAACTTCTGTGATGCAGGTTGTGTCTTCCAGGAAGCAGACTAAAGAGTGTTCTTTAGATTAAAACCTGTGGAAAAGAGGGAAACAAGCAAGACTGGGAAGAGGAAGAAATTGAGCTGCAATGCAAGCCAGACAGCCTCAATATTCACAGTCCTGGGAATTAGGGCAGGAAATCACGGAGGGGCATTTTAAGATTCTGCCTACCACATAGGCCATATGGTTTCTGTCACAACTATTCAACTCTGTAAGCTGTAGTGTGAAAGCAGCCAGAAAAAATATATAAATGAATGGAGATGCCTGTTTTCCAATAAAACTTTATTTATAAAAACAGGAGGTTAGCTGGATTTAACCCATGGGCCACCGTTTGCCAACCCCTGGTCTAGTTAACCACTAAAAGTAGAACTGTTAGAAATAGATTGACATTAAATGCATACTGAATGGGATCCAGGCAAGAAAACTCTGGGCATGAGAACATCATGTCAAGGATGTATAATATTGTAAATGTTCACTTGAGAGAAAATGGTAGAAAATATGACTTCTGTACCTAGTGAGATGGCTTCAAAGATGAAATTTTGAATTCTAGAATAAGTTTAGCTGTTACTGGATAAAGAAGTTTTATAAAAGGTGACAATCAGAGGATATTTATAAGTGCTATGCCTAAGATTTAGACAACTATGGGTCAGGAACCTTTGAAAATTAGAGATTCTATGAAATGCTATGAGAAGCTGGAATTTAGCTAAGCAATTATGGAATGAAGAAAAGTAAAAATAATAAATTAAATTCCCTGATAGATGAAAACTAATATCTGTATAACCAAGTATTAACTAATATGAAAACACTAGTAGCCATTAGAGACATTCGGTTATTATGTTATTCCATATCTTAATAAGAATTATATACCTACTTAAAATTTCTAAGACTCTCTTCTGTTACCTAAATATTTATTTTATTTATTTACTGAATTATAAGTTTATTCAGGGCAAAGACTGTGCTATTCACATTACTTTATCACTTAATAGATTGCATAAAAATAAGAGAAGCAATTAATTATATAGAAACACAAAATTTTCTGAACTTGTGAATGAGAACTAAGGAGTATTAGGTTACACTTTGCCAAAAATGAGAAATGTTTTTCATCTTTATTTTCCCCATGGTACTTAGAATAACGTCTGGCTATAGTAGGTGCTCAACCAATATTTTTATAATTGTTCTCTGCTAAGTTATAACATCATCATCATCAACAACAACATCCAGATCATTATACTTCACCTCAATGCTGGTTGTTGGGGATCCCAGGAGTTCCTGGCCTACCAATGGGCATTTTTATGCATAGATTTTACATGAAGATTGTAAAAATATCAAATTGATTGTCCTATTTAATCAAAGTTGGGCCATTTTACTAATACAGAGACCTGTTAATATGAAAAAAATAATGATTTAATCTCATATATCTGTCCCTCATTGCTCTTTCAACAACCAATTCTCTCCATAAGTAGCCAAAAGCAAACTTACCTCCACTTTTCCAATTCAGAGCTATCTTTTTATTATACCCTATTCTCTAGAGGATAATCAGGATAACTGTGTCATTAGCTTAAATTCTCTTTTTATGAAAAACACACCTTAGTCAAGTAGCAAGTGATTACTTACAGCAAAAATAATGTGAACATAGTACATCTACTATATTATATGCATTATATTAGATCTTTCAGCAATTCTGATCAGAATCTGAAAGTATTAATGTTATGGGAATTTTTGTCTAAACATATTTACTCAAGGCATTTGCTCAATTTTCAATATTATGTAAAAATATAATTTTTCAGTTTCATTTCACTTCTTGTGAAATAACTACAATCCTGCATTAAAACTTGTTCACATTTTTCTTACTTTACCTGCATTCTGACATAAAATTCTGTACAAAATAAAAATTCCTATTTATTACAAAATTAATTTTCTTCGTGCTTGAACTTTAGACTTTCATGGATGTATGATAGAATGCAATTATTTTAATACAATCTCTAATAAAAGAAGCTTTAGTTTTAGGTCGCTGTTTTTGGGGTAGTGTATTAGCATTCAACCAGAGAAACAAAATAAGTAGGATAATATGTAGAAATGTATTTCAAGGAATTGGCTTATGCGGTTGTGGAGACTGACTAAGTAGATCATCCAAAACCCTTAGGGCAGGCAGTCAAGAAGGAAAGATCATAATGGGGTTGAAACCCCATGAGAATGATCTGAATGTTGTTGTCTACAGGCAGCCAGGAAAGAACATTCAGAATGAAAGGAGAGGAACTGCTGACTCAACTCTTCTGTGGAGTCTCTGATCTCAGGGAAGGCCTGAGCCCTCTTTTAAAAGCTTTCCAACTTATTAATCAGAATCATCCAGGATAATCTTCCTTTTGATTAATTTAAAGTCAACTGATTGGAGACTTTAATTACTTCTGCAAAATCTCTTCACTGAAGCATCTAGATTAGCATTTGAATAACTGCAAGAAGGTGTGCATGGGCTTCAAAATGGCCACTGCCACCTTTCCATCCTCCAACTCTGAGGAGAATAACATCCTGGAATCATCCTAGAAGCATCCTACAAAGGGGACTCTAGGGACTATAGTTTAGTATTGCCACATTTACACATCAAAACACTATCACAGTAACTAATTGTTTTTGGCCTTACAAGCTTCAGAATAACTAGCATTTTTAAGTAAAACTTAAAAATATGTATTTGGTAGAACTGGAACTGCCTTTTATGTCAATTTCTTCATTTACCTAGGTATCTTAACTTTCTTTTTGAAAGATGGTAACAAAAGCACTTAAGACATACAAATGAAAATAATACTGAAGTTAGCACAATTAAAAAAAAAGTTATACAGGATAATGTTTAAATTGTTACATAAAGATATTTTGAAGGGAATACTTTAAATAATGAAATATTTAAAAAAGATCTTGCTCAATGCATTTTCTAAAGGGGTTTGAATGGTACAGTACACACATTTTTCATGAAATACCATCAGTGTGGCCTCCTCCATAGGTCAAATTGAAGGAACACATGAAGCCATGATATTATCCTGCCTACATGGCAAGTCACTCCATATAAAAATCATGGTTTGGTTGAACATGGTTTGGTTGAGTGAGTTGTGCCAGCCAGCCAGAGACAAAGAACTTTTTCCTGATATGACACATCCATAATCTATTAATTTATGCATACTTTTATTTTTATATTTAATATGATCCAATATTGTGCAAAGTATTATTATTATTAATGTGTGTGTGTGAAAGGCAAAAAGGAAAGAAATGATGGAAGAAGATGAAGGAGACAGCAGAGAGAAAGAAAGATGATAAGAGGGAAAGAAGAAAGGACAGCAGAGGACAAAGAAGGGAAGATAAGGTGGAAAAGAGGAACATTTAAATCATAAATTCTTTCATTCTTCATTAATGATCCACTGTCACAAATGCTACAGCTACTAAGATCTTCCCAGAATGAGGAAAAATTTAGTTAAAGTACCAGCCTCTAGGGAAAGTAAAGAGTTTCGGATGCCTCTGCAGAAAGTTGCCAAGTTTTTTCATTGTTTTGAAAAGAGATAATAGATAGTTGATGTTAGATTATCTCTGTAGGCATTTTGATGAGACAGTTTTGAGGCATACATGATGTCCAAGTTAAAGAAATCACTCACTGGGATCTTCTTCATAAATTCTTTGCCTAGGCCAATGTCTAGAAGAGTATTTCCAACATTTTCCTCTAGAATTCTAATAGTTTCACTCCTTAGGTTTAAATCTATAACCCAGCACGAGTTGATTTTTGTGAGAGGTAAAAGGTGTGGATCCTGATTCGGTCTTCTACATGTGGCTATCCAGTTTTCCTAGCACCATTTATTGAATAAGCATTCTTTTCCCCAGTGTATGCTTTTGTCTGCTTTGTCAAAGATTAGGTGGCTATATGAGGATGGTTTTATATCTGGGTTCTCAGT
>RJWJ010047956.1:0-10776 GCA_004363605.1 Indri indri | reverse complement strand
TGTGGTTGTTATTTCCCTGTTAAACGAACTGTGTGGTTGTTATTTCCCTGTTAAATGGCGTCGAGGATGATTTAATTCTACGCTTTTACAGCAACCAATTTCCATGTTGTCATAAAGAAGCATAAGATAGCATCACATTATAAACTCACACTGACCCCAGAGTTCTCAAGGGGAGGCCTTGAGTCCATCCGCTGTAGGGGTGGCGCGAGGGGCACTGCTGGCACCAGTAGGAAAGGGGCTCTTGGCGGGAGCAAGGAGCTGCCATGTGTCATGTGCCACTGAGGCCTGGTGGCACATCTCTCAAGTTCCAGTTCATCTTTACAGTCACCACCAGTGTTGGTCTTATTGCCCAGGTTGTGCACTTGCAGATGGAAATCCAGTTGCTTTGCCCAGAACTTTGAGACCCACACGCCCAAGTTACGTGGCTGGTACGGGTGGTGTGGAGTCGCGCCAATTCTCCTTCGGGAAGGTGTCTGAGGGCTTTCTGGGTGGGCGTGCTCCGTGTCCTGGGAGGGGCCGGCCAGGAGCTGAGACCCCTGAGTGTCCCCGCAGAAAGTGGGCCCCTCCCTGGACAGCAACCCACAGCCTCCTGAAGAAGGGAGAGGCTTCACCCCCGCCACTGATTCCAGAAGGAGCTCTCATAACAGCCTTGGGACAGGCTCCTATCTAGGACAGGGGTCGCCACGCTCTGCAGGGGGAGGCGTGGGCCATCTGTGGCTGGGCAGCGGCGTCCTGAGATCCACACCCTAGAAACACAGGGGTGAGCAGGAGTCGCAGTGTTGGGAAGATGGCCACAGATGTTCAAAAGGAAGGGTCCCAGGCTTCGGCGTTGGCCGCCTTAATGATATACCGCAAACTGAGTGGCTTAAACAACAGATATTTGTTCTCTCCAGTTCCTGGAGATTAGAACTCTGAGATCTGGGTGTGGGCAGGGCTGTGCCCCCCGAAGGCTCGACGGAAGGGCCCTTCCAGCCTCTTCCCAGCTCTTGGTGGCCGCCAGTCCTCAGCGTTCTGTAGCTTGTAGACGGTCGCTGCGGGATGTGCCTTCGTTGTCACACGGTGTTAGTCTGTGTGTCCCTGCACCTGTCATCTTTAAGGACACCAGTCATCTCGGGTCAGGGCCCACCCTGCTCCGGTGCGACCTCATCTTACCTACTTACACCCGCAAGGGCCCTGTCTCCAAATAAGGTCACATTCCGAGGTTCTGGGAAGGGCGTAAATTTGTGGGGACGCCATGAAACCCAGCACAGCTGGTTTGGGGAACTGATTTGAAACAAGCCTCGGGCTCCCAGCCCCTCGTCCACAAGCTGCCCTCTGCGGGTGACATGCAGGGTGGGTGTCCCTGCCACGGTGCAGGTGGGGAACACGCCAGCGCCTTCTGTGCTTTCTCTTCCCACAGCCCAACATCGGCCGCCTGGGCCTGCCCCACGGGCCATCTGGGGAGAAGGTGGCTGTGGTGACGGTGGACGACTGTGACACGGCTGTGGCCGTGCGCTTTGGAAGCTACGTGGGGAACTACAGCTGCGCTGCCCAGGGCACTCAGAGCGGCTCCAAGAAGTGAGCATCCCGGGAGGAGGGTGCTGGGAGTCTGTACCCCAAATGTGGGGTCACGTTCCCAGGGGAGAGCCCCAACATGGGCACTCTGGGCTCAGCACCCCAGTGCAGGCTGGAGTCAGATTCCCTCCCCATGGTTGGGGCGCCTTCCCTCTGACACGTTAGAACCTTCCAGAATAAGTCCCCTTAGAGGTATGTGTCAAAGCAGAGAGTGGCCAGGCCGGCCCCAGGGTCGTGATGGCTGACGGACCCGCCCCTTTCGCGGGAGGATCTGGGAGGCCAGGACAGTACCATGCTCCACGTCCTGCTTAGGTGTGGACTGGCCGGGGGTGGGCAGGACTCAGTAAGTGGTCACTGGTTAACCCAAACGTCCAGCTTGCCGGGACATAACTCGAGTGTGGGGAAACTGAGGCACAGAGAGGCCTGAAGAGCCAGCAGTGACCCCAGCAGCAGGGTCGGCCTTTTGTTCTGGCCTCTGCCCGCCTGCCCCCGACTCCCTGGTCTGTTTCCGAAGCATTTCTGGCAGCAGAGGCCATGCTGATGTAACCGCAGAGCCCCTGGCTGCTTCTTGCCACCGGGATGTCACAGAGTCACAGAGGATGGCTTTACCCCGCAGGTCCTTGGATCTGACGGGGCCTCTGCTTCTTGGGGGTGTCCCCAACCTGCCGGAAGACTTCCCGGTGCACAACCGGCAGTTTGTGGGCTGCATGCGGAACCTGTCGGTCGATGGCAGACACGTGGACATGGCTGCATTCATCGCCAACAACGGCACCCGGGCAGGTAGGGACGGCCGCCAGGGTGGCGGGGCGGCCACGTGGGAGAGGGCCACTCGCACGTCCCTGGGGAGCCATCTTTTTTCTAGAACATATGTGCCCAGTTGCGGACGCCTCCTGGGAGCGGAGCCCAGAGTCCAGGCTCGCTGGAGGTGGCCGTGGCAGTGCCGGGCCAGGCAGCCGGCCCGGGGCACGCACCATGCTAGGGTCCCGCACGTGCCCCAGACGCCCAGGCCCCCCGCTGCGGTGGCCTGGAGACCTGGAGTCTCCTGACGTGGGCGCTGTGTTCAGGGCCATCCCAGGTCTCGCGTCCTCACTGCTGCTGGAGGCTTTCGGGTTTGGCCACTTCTCGGTGGCCCGCTTTCCAGGCCTGCCTGGCCGGCGTGGAACTGGGACGGTTCCTGCACGTCAGGCCCTGCCGTGTGCTCTGTGTTGCCAGGCTGCGCTGCTCAGAGGAACTTCTGTGACGGGACCTGGTGTCAGAACGGGGGCACCTGTGTTAGCAGGTGGAACACGTACCTCTGCGAGTGTCCGCTCCGATTCGGCGGGAAGAACTGTGAGCAAGGTGAGCACCTGGCGGCCCGGGAGGCCTTGCTCTGGGATGCGGGGTACCTGGGACCACTCGTGAGGGGCTTGTGGGGCCAGCAGCCTCTGGCGGCACGCTGTGTTGGCTGCAGACTCTCACTGTCCTCTCCAAGAGGCCGTCCTCCGCAGAACCCCTGCTCCTGTCCCGGGCTCCCCAGCCCCGCAGGTGTGGCTGGGCTGGCAGGGCCCACACCTGGCGCCCTGTCTGCTGAGCCTGGGGCCCCCGAGCTGCCCCTCTCTGCCTCCTGTCCAGCCAGATGGCCCCTTGCCGCCCCCGGCCGTGGTTGGGAGCCCACAGGGCTTCACCGCACTTCCCAGGAATGGGGCGCAGGTCCCAGAGTGGGCTTCTGCAGGGCCCAGGGCTGCTGGATCCGGAGGGCGGGGGAGGGACAGATGCAAGTCTCAGACCAGCCTTTGCATTAAAATATAAAAGGCCCAGGACGCCCCCTCCCCGGGAGCAGAACAAGATTCTCAGAGGCCTGACTTTGGGAGGTGCCTGAGGTCCCCGGGCCTGTGTCCGCAGCCATGCCCCACCCCCAGCGCTTCAGCGGTGAGAGCATCGTGTCCTGGAGTGACCTGGACATCACCATCTCCGTGCCCTGGTACCTGGGGCTCATGTTCCGGACGCGCAAGGAGGACGGTGTGCTGATGGAGGCCACGGCTGGCCTGTCCTCCAGGCTCCAGCTGCAGGTGAGCGGACCCCATGACCCCCGGGCGCCTGCGGGGTGGATGGGCGCCCAAGTGAGGGCCCAGGCGCTGGTGCTTTCTCCAGGAAGGCACCTGTCCCTCGCCCCCGGGCTTCTGCAGTGGAGCCGGGGAAACCTTAACCGGCTTTTTCAACGGGCGGCACAGTCACGCCTAGAAAAGCGTTGGTGACAGGAACAGTGCAGGATAGCAGCGGCAGCCGCGCAGTCCTGCCGGGGTCCTTCCAGCCCTTTCTTTCCTCTGGGACGTGAGCGGCGAGCAGATGAGTGGGCACTTCAGTGCTGAGGGGGCGACCGGCCCCGCGGGTGGAAACGGCAGGCCGTGTCAGTACAGACCGTGCCGGGGGCGCCCGCCCCGCGCAGAGGTTCCTGGAGGCCGCTGCGGGGCCTTCCCCGTGTGCTCTCTATCTTTTTGGTCTTTACTGTTGGTTTATTTGAAACATTGGATAAGAGTTGCTAAAAACTTCCGAAAGATTATTTTAACACCCTCCATTCTCTGGTTTTTTGCGTCGCAGATAACTTCCACTCAGAATCTTCCAAGCTCCGTAGACATTTCATGTAAGAAACAATGAAAATTTCCTTTAATTTGCCAAAAGGGCCTGGTCTACTTTCATCGGGCTGCCCCGCGCCTTTAGCGGTCTCTATGGGAGGTTAGGCGGAGGGAGTCCCACCTCGCCCGCCCGGCCTGGGGTTTGGAGATACTGAAAACGCAGGAGACCCTGCCCCGTGGGCGCCGGGCCTGCGGCTCGCCCTCCTGCCTGCACGTCTGTGGGGACAGCGGGGACAGGCGTTTCCCTGTAAAGCCTGCAGTCTGTGACCCTGTCCAATCAGGGCTAAGCTCCAAAGCACACCAGGCGATTGTCCCTCCTAAAAAGCGCCCTTTGTGACTCCTTAGAGCAATTCACCCCCACACGCAGGAGTGGCCTGTGGGACGTGTCCTGTGGGAGTCACCCTGAGCAAGGTGCTTCGTCTCGATGTGAAGGAATTCTGGAACTGGGTTGTTCCTTCCTTGCTTCTAGGCTTTTTTCCAAGTGTGTATGTGTGTGTACATGCATGTGCGTGCATGTGTATGTCTGTGAGCATGTGTCTGTGTGTGCGTGTCTCTTGTATATGTGTATGTGTGCACATCAGTGTACATGTGTGTCTGTGTGTCTCTGTACGTGTGTGTGCACATCTGTGTGTATGTACACATCCATGTCTGTGTGCGCGTGTCTGTGTACATGTGTGTGCACATGCATCTGTGTGTGTACTTGTGAGAGAGCTGGGTGCACGGGGCTCAGAGTGGCACTGACATCCTTCACCCAGGCCGTTCTTTGTCTCCAACCCGAGTGAGCCTGAGGCTCCCTCCCTTTGGCGCAGGAGTTGCTGCCCTTAGGTCAGCCTCCTCTCTCGCCTTGGGGCCAGGCCACGCTGGAACATGCGCCTTGTCGTCCTCGGATGGCCCCAACAGGTGTAGCAGCTGGCTGCGGTCCCCTCTGCTGTCACCTGCACGTCCTCCTGGAGCTGTTCCTCATTCCTTTCACTCCCTCGGGCCCTGGGACTTCTTGTTTTGCTCAGTGCAGAGAGGACTTAATTCCTGGTCAGGAGAAACTGAGGCCTGGGGACTCTGCGCTCCAGGCCCCACGGTCTACTCGTTGCCCAGGTTCCTGGGATGGCCGTGGGCCCCTCTCCTGTCGCCCCTGTGCACAGTCTGTCTTCAGACGCCGTGTGGCAGAGGCTGGCATTGGTGGGGGTGGACAGAGCGGGGCTGCCCGGCACCTCCCTGCACCAGTGGCAGGACCCGAGTGCCCTCAGCAGGCTGTGCAGACCCCTCGGCAGGTCAGTTAGCACAGGGCCCCTGAGGGGATGGGGATGGAGGGCCGAGAGCCCAGACAGGACCCCCCGTCCTTTCCCACGTCACAGCTCGGGAGCATTTTCCAGCACAGACTCAGTTAGGTCGTGGTGTGCGTCAGGGTAATTACAGCTGTCATCGTGGTTCCCTCGTTAACTTGTGATTTCGTAAGTTTGCCAGGCAGTCCCAGCAGCTCGCGCCGGGTCCAAACTTGGCAAGCACAGTTCTGCTCGGGGACGGCATTTTTCTCTGTGGGGTGTTACTATTGGAACAAATTAAATTGGCTGTTTTCAATTCAGGTGATGAATTGGAGCTCACAAGTTGTTGTTTGGCAGTGGCGTCTCTGTAGGAAAAACGTACGCTTTTGGTAGAAACAGCGCTGAAAGCCACAAACTCCCATATTGCTTGAGTAATTACACTATGGGTGGCTCATCCCAACGTTAAGGTTTTATTTATTTATTTATTTTGCCAGGGACTGTAGCCAGCAATCCCTGTGGGAGTCTGGGAGGCCGGAGTGGTGGCCTTGAGGGGACCCTACAGACCCCAGTGGGCACCCAGAGGTCCTGCAGGGCAGTTCCCAGAGGTTGGTTGGCTGAGCATTACAGGAAGGTTCTGGACGATTTCTACTTTCGACATATTCAGCTTGCAGGCTCCATGAGTTCTATGGCACGGTGGTTTGGGTGTTCCTGGCACGTCTCTGCGGTGGGCCAGAAAAGCCTACGTCATCATCCCGCAGCCTGGGCAATTTGGATAATTGCTCTCAGTCACCCTAAATCCACCCGCATTGTCACCTGGAATAACTTTGCTATTGTTGATTGCCTCTCTTAAATCCAGTGACAGACCTAAGGTGGCAGGCAGTTACTGCCCGCCATCCTGGGGTTCATTCTGCAGATAGCGCTTTTGTTTGTAGACATAATGTCATTTTATCATTGATCTGCTTGCTTCGGAGTTTTGTTAGCAAGGACAATGGAAGAGAACGTGCAAGGGAAGTTAATGAGTCAGTTTAAACGTCTGTAGGACGAAAGGAAACAAAATGTAAAAAAGTGAAAGTTACCTTAAAATGACTATCGTAGAGCCCAAAAATCAAAATACGTTTTTAGTTACATTTACAGTCAGTTAAAAAATGTTTCCTATTTTCCATCATTCATCTTATACCTTCTTTTATATCTATTGGGCATTTAGAAGTATGTTTCTGAGTCAGCACACATGTGGCATTTTCTAGTAAATCGTTGGGTATTGTTTTTAGATAGTTGTACGTCAGAGAGCGCACCAGATGGCTTCAGAGCTGGGAATTGTGCTGAGGCTTGCTTTACGGCCCAGATCTCGTCTGCCTCTGTGACTGTTCCTTGTGTGCTTGAAAAGAACGTGCTCTGTGCTTGTATGTGTGGTGTTGTGTGTGTGTCAGGTAGGTGAGTTTTGTTAACTGCTATGTTCAGATATTCTATATCATTATGGATTTTTTTTTGGTCTTCTCAGTCACTGAGGGAAGTTAATTATAAATCTCCAAACTCGATTGCAGAATTATCCTTACAGATGTCGAGGCTATGTTATTAGGTGCATGTCAATTTAGAATTATTGTATCTTCCCAGCAAATTGACTGTTACCATTATGAAAATCTTGTTTATCTCCGGTAATGTTTTCTGTGTTAAAGTCTACTTTGTCTCATATTAACATAGCTGTACCAGTTTTCTTTCGGTTGGTGTTTACATGATGTGCTTTTTCTATCCTTTTACTTTCAACATTTTCCATATCTTTATATTTCATCCCTGTCTTTTAAGCAGTGTGTTAATAGTTTTTTTTTCAATACAGTCTTTCAGTTGAAGTTATCTTTAAATACGAGCATCTTAAGTCGGTTACAATCTTGTTTTCTAATTTTCTCACATGTATTTACACATGATAGACTCTTGTCTCATGAAATGTAACACTTACACCCAAAACAAGAGTCCAGTGGTCGCCTGAATCCGTCCCTTTCAGGTTTTGTGGTTCTTGTTGTCGTTTCAAAGTCTGTGTCTGATTCTGTCATCTGAATTCCCCGTGGGTCCGTTTCCACTCTTCCTTGCTTCTCCTGGTTTTCAAGCATACTGTCTTGTCTCCTCGTATGCTTGGTTATTTTTGATTACCAGCTAGACATCGTACTGAAATCTTAGAACTCGATACCAGGGTGGGTGTCATTGTGCTGCGCATTTGCTTCCGGCAGCCAGCTGGGCGCTCTCCTTCCCAGCACACTTTGGCGCAGTCACACACCGAGATGGTTCAAAGCTGGGCTTCCCGTCCTGTGGGAGCCGTTCTGTTTCTCGTTTACTCTTAGTGTACAGCCCCGCAGGGTCCCAACCCAAAGCCAAAGAACTAGAGATGTCCCCCAGCCTTGGCAGGCTTGAACTCCCGTCCCCGTAGTCACGTGTGCCTAGGAAGCTGCGCTCAGCTTTTCCGCCTCAGCTGTGTCTTCCAGACCGGCTGGGCGCCGTGGGGGAAACAGACCCCAAGCTCACTTCTGCAGATTTCCATTTTCTCCCAAGTCATGACCCTGAAACTCAGTTTTGCTTTGAATCACTCCAGTGCCTTCAGACATACATTCTTTACTAACTTGTCTCATTTTTGTAGTTGTTTTCAAGAGGCGGGTTGGTCCAATCGCCCAGTCCCTCTAAAACCTGGGCATTGCCCTTGGCTATGTTATTTTAAAATACGAGCGTCTTGGCCGGCTGCAATGCCATTTTGTTTTTTCTTACATGTAATTAAACATGGAGGGTTCAGTCTCATCCCATAAAGTGTAGCATGTACGTCCAAGAATAAGAGCTCAGCAGGCCCGAGTCGGTGGTGCTTCCTAATACTCAAAAGTCTAACGGGTTTGTTCTCGGTCTGCCCCTTTGATCTCTGTCAAAAATTTGATACCTTTTACCGTAGAATAAGGCGTGCCATTCTGTTGAGTGCTAAAGGCAACAAGAACGAATTAAAACTTTGATTTTTAAACCCGTCTTTGATCCAGCTAGGCACCGTGGGTCTGCTGCACGGCTTCCTTATCTGAGTGATCGCAAAGCACTTTCTGTTTCGTTGTCTTTGCACCAACGGAAGGTGTGGCTGTCCTTGTCCTGCAGATCCGGAACCACTACGTCCAGTTCGAGGTGTCCCATGGTCCCTCCGATGTGGCATCCATGAGGCTGTCCAGGTCACGTGTGACCGACGGGGAGTGGCACCACCTGCTGATAGAGCTGAAGAGTGCCAAGGAGGGCAAGGACATCAAGTACCTGGCGGTCATGACCCTGGACTATGGGATGGACCAGGTGAGCTGGCACCTGCACGCCCTTTGGAACAGACCCCTCCCCAGGCCCGTGAGAAAGCAGAGCGACCCCTCAATGTGCCAGCGGCCGCGTGGATGGGGAGACGTGCTCTCCCAGAGCCCTGAGTTTGGGGCTTGCGTTCTACCTTGTGCTGAGGTCACCGGTGTATGTCGCATCCGTGTCTAGACAGTCGGCTCCTGCAGGCAGGAGCTGGACTCTGTCCGTCGGCGTTTCCCATCGTGGTGCCATTGGCACCTCCAGTAGCAGCTTCTGTTAGCAAAGTTGCTTGAGCAGCAAGTGGGCTCAGCACTGTGCCGTTGGGGTAGAGACAGATGCAGGGGCCCGTGCCCTCTGAGTGTGGTTGGGGTGTGAAGCCGGGTAGCAGGGAGACCCAGGTCCTGGAGAGGGCTGTGAGACACCTGAGGGGTGCACCTGTCCAGGCAGGCAAGTGGCCTTCCAGACGGCAGACTCAGAACACTCAGTGAACCAAACTGGTTTCCATGCTCTGCAGCCAGGTAACTTGACACATCTTTGTGAGATGCCCACACACTCAAGGGGCTACTCGTGATTCCCAAGAGCTCTCGGAGCCGAGGCTTGTCTTACACGGTGGTTCTGGGAACAAGTGGCCGTTGTGTTCCAGGCACCGCCTTTCTGGGACTGTGTCGGCTGAGATGCTCTTAGGTTCCCACAGTGTTAACGAACGGGTGTGTCTCCGTTTGCTGCCGTCTTCCTGGTATACCAGGCTCTTTGTCACACCGTGGCTCTGTAGTGGTTCCCTGTGACGGAGGGGGAGAGTCGCCTGTGCTTCCCCGCTGACTGCCTTGCTGGGCTGGGATGTGGACGTCTGTCCTCCAGCCTGGTCCCTTCCCCTACCCATCCGGGCCTCCATGGAGGCCCAAATGTCCTCAGGCTCTGGGGAGTTTGTTGAAGCAACTGTCGTAGCCTTCTGGCACCTTCTTCCCAGCCGGAAGGTTTTCCAGGTGGTGGGTGTAGCCCCAGCACCCCTCTCCCCTCTCTCTGCACAGAACGTGGTGCAGATCGGGAACCAGCTTCCTGGGTTGAAGATGAAGAGCATCGTGGTCGGGGGCGTGTCTGAGGACAAGGTCTCCGTGCGCCGCGGGTTCCGGGGCTGCATGCAGGTATGGCAGGGTGGGCGCCCCTCGCAGGCTCGCTGGGCCGGTGGTGCAGGTGGTACCGTCCGTTTCCTGTTAGTTTGCAGGAAACACATCGTTTGTCTCACAGAGCCCCCCCATGGGGGCTCCCCTGGCCCCCATGTTCCTCCACCTGCTCCGGCCCTGCATGCTCACTCGGACGGGCCCATGCCGTCCCCTGGACCGGGCGTCCAGCAGCCCTAGGGGTTGATGGAGCAGCTGTGCCTGCGGCAGAGAAACAACCCCCCGCCCCCTCACGCCCTCGCCCCAGGGGACTCCAAGCCCCCTCCGTGCCCACACCCTCCTCTCCACTGCACTCCCGCCACTGGGCTGCGGGGGCGAGAGGAGCGGCCCCAGCAACCCCAGCTCTGGAGATTAATGCAGCAGCATGTGAGAGACACCTCACAAGGGACCAGAGAGATCTCGGGGTTCCCTTAACCCTCACCGACCTTTCGGGGCTTCTCCAGCCCCAACGCCCCGGAGCTGAGTCTGGATGCCCTTTGTTTAACTAGGGAGTGAGGATGGGGGAGACGGCCACCAACATCGCCACCCTGAACATGGACGACGCCCTCAAGGTCAGGGTGAAGGACGGCTGTGAGGTGGAGGACCCCTGCGCCGCCAGCCCCTGCCCTCAGCACAGCCGCTGCCACGACGCCTGGGACAGCTACTCCTGCGTCTGCGACAGAGGTGGGCCTCCTTCCCGGTGCCCTCAGGAGTGGGTGCCGCCCGTGGTGGTTGAAATACAGGCGGGAAACACGGGAGGGCCGCCCAGTCTGGGCGCCGCTTCCCCGGCCGGCTCTCGGGGCTCTGTGAGGCCTGCGCCTTGTTTTATAAGGGGCCTCTCTTCCCAGATCGGGTTCCCGGGCCTCTTCCTTACCTCGGGCCTGGGGACGCTCCGGACTT
>RJWJ010047955.1:0-10777 GCA_004363605.1 Indri indri | reverse complement strand
AGGCAAGGAAGGAAAGAAGGAAGGAAGGAAGGGAAAGAGGGAAGGAGGAAAGGATGGAGGGAGGGAGGAGAGAAAAAAGAAAAATCAGCAGAGTGCCTATTGATTTAACAAAGTCTAATTTATCTGTTTTATACACTATTATCATTTCCTTTTAGGAATCTCATGAAAACTTTTGTGGTTTATACTGTATCTGTGTATAGCGAAATAAAAAGATCCTAGAAAATTGTGTATACTCTAGGGATTAAGAATGTCAAAGCCACTTAACCAACATTTCCTGCCTCTTGTACTGTCTGAGTTAGCTGATAATCAAACAGTAGACAAGACAAATACTCAGGCATTGAATTGAGAATAACCAATGGGAGTAATGCTTTTAGCTCAAGATATCTATGCTATGATAATCTATTACCTGTCTGCATTAATTATATCAGCAAAGACTTTTTTTTTTTGTTTTCCAAGTCCACTTATCTGAGTAATCAACTACAAATTTCTTTTCAGTTGGAAAATGTTTGTCCCTGTAATGAGAACAACTCTCTCAGAGTATCAGAGTATAATTTAGTTACCTAGAAGTGACTTATATAATAAATTATAATTCTTAGGTCCTGTAGCAATGCTTGTATTACTTTTTTGGACAATAACCCTAAAAACAAAAAAGATCCAATGTCTGCCTTAACTACAAAATGAATTTGACATCTCATGCATTAGTTTAAAAATGCAAGTTAGTTTTATACTCTGTTCCCTAACACATCTGAGTTTGCTCTAATATAATTATTTGGTTTGAAATTATTTCCTACAGAGTAACATAAACACTCCCAGACAACATACCACTTTTATGCTACAGTTTCCAGTACCCAGGGCTACCCCCAAGGGATAAAGCAAAAAGAGTACACACTCCAGTTTGAAAACAGACCTTTATAAGATTTACCTTACTATTTTAATAATTTAAAGATTTATGGTACAATATACCCAAGTATGGTATTTCACTGATACTTGGCAAACATGTCTATAATGAAATAATTTTGAAGATGATACACCAAATCAAAGAAACCTCACACAAGGAGAACATGTGGGTCAGAGAAAAGGAAGACATTTTCTAAATTAAATGAAAATGGCATTTCTTTTACATGATAAAATCTATTTAAATCATTAAACTGCCAAAACTAAAAAAAAAAAAAAAAAAATGGCGGGAAGCATTCAAAAATGAGAATAATGTGCTGAAGTCAAATTTGTGTCTCAATCTCTTGCAATGAAATGTTCATGCAGAGCTCCCTCTGTTGACTCCTCTGCGGTCTACATACATTGCTTAATGAAGGCCATGCAACCTTCCAATATTAAAGATGTACAAAGATTCATTATGAAAGGTTTTAAATTATCCAAGCAGATTTTTCTCCCAAATTGATGACTAATGTCATTAATCAACTGAGGGTTTCTTTGTAGATCTACTAAATAGATAGATCAGGATGCAGCCGTGCATTGCTTTTAGCGAGAAAACACACACACATGCATATATATACCTGGTTAATGAAGATAAAGTATTTATTGTGCATATTAGGCATTTATCGGAAGGGACAATTTTAAAGCTATACAAAATTAAATTTTAATAAACTCTTTTTTTCCTGCTTTGGGGTAGCAGTAGATTTTGTGATTAAGATTCATGTATACAAGCGGTTTCAAACAAAAGGTTGACAGCCCAAGCATTGCTCAGTGTTCTCCACTGCATTCCCTCAGTTTTCTTTTCCTCTCTTTCTTTTCTTCTATTTCTCCCCCAATATGTTTTATTCATTGCATGTTCTTTCCTCTTCCTCTCTGCTTCCTACAACTACTCCAATTAATTTCATTCTCCCCCTCCCTAGTTCTTAACTTCCTGGTCCTCAGGGAAAGGGAAGATGTCATTAGCAATATCGATTTCAAATTTTCCTATCAGTTCACAAATTTCCCCTTAAACAGTTCCAGCTTCCCTAACCCTCATATGGAATATTTGATTCTTTGATCTCAGCAGTTGCTTATTTTCTATTTTTTCTAAAAACTGAGTGAGATTATGGTTCAATACACACAGCCTAGTAAAGCTAGAGTCACATCCTCAATGCCAAGTGCATCTTGGCTAAGTGGAAACACAGAAGCTGGCCTCAGCAGTGGAGAGATACTGTCCAGAAACCTGGTAGGGGGGAGTCCCCAATAAGGCATTGTCATGTGACACCACCCCGCTATTTTAGTTTCTACTGTTAGCTTCCTTATTTTAATTAGGCAAAAGTAATGAGTCTTTTGTTCTGCAGAACTGCTCTAAAAACTTCTACAACAGAAGTCCTTCTGGCAAAGTAACATATGTTAATTCTACATATTCCAAATTCAACCAGTTATCACTAGCAAAAGAGGGAAAGTGGGGAAAGTGAGAACTTTATCTCCTATTAAGTATTCAGTCTCTATTCTCTATCACCTATAATAATACATAGGAAATCCTGGAGGCCTTCATAGTAAAAATCCTGTGCTGAAATAATCATGTTGAGAATAGGAAAAATGAAATCTAAATCTCTTTATTCCTATATAATCTTTAATACTGTCTAAGGATTGTATCGCAAGTTAGGTACAGGTGACATTAACATCCTCTAGATTTCTATTTTTGTAAACTCCCAGGCTAAAGGAAGCCCCACACTAAATTCCAAACTTACACATTAGACTCGGTTAAAACAGCCTAGAATCTTTAAGTGCTATCTAAAGGCTCAAGACAGAGCACTTGAATCTCACTGTTCTTTTCCTTTTTTTGTTCCACGGCGTTTAGCTAAGGCACATGATGCTTTAGACCATTTAAAACAGTGAAATCTCACAGTTGTTTATTTAAAATTCTTTTTCCTCCCTTATTCGTTTGTAGCCCAAGGATTACAATGTCTTTAATGATAGATTGCTATTTTGATTTATGTCATTGGGTGCTTTGGATTTAAACTATGTGATTCCACACATTTTACTGCTGTTATTAAGAAGCAATGTTCTCAGAAAATCTATTGTAACTCAGAGCCAATCATTACAGTTGAAAGCATCCAAGGTTTCAAATGATAATGTCAAAAGTGAATTACAGCTTTCAAAATAAATTATTGTTGGGCTCCATTGTGGAAGCAGTATACTTTTCAATCAAGAGTTCACAGTTACTTTCAATAGCATTTTATGGAAATTTTTCAAGATACTAACTTTCTAAATATTTTCAGGCATTTTGGAATTTCTGGATTTTTGCTATCCCTTCTCAAATGTCAATTGAACTACCGATGAAACCAATAAAAGCAAGAATAACCTAAGAGCTACACTACTGGTATTGTGGATTATGTTTATGACTTTCTATTCTACATTCATTAGTCACAGCATTATTTTCTCTTAAGTTTTGATTACTGGGTATTACTGTATTAACTCTATTTTAATAAATACAAACTGGGTCACTGAGAGCTCAATAAAAGGCAATACAGAAGTAGCCCCAAAATACTGAGTATTCTCCACTTTATCATGGTGCCTGAAGAATCTTTCACTTGTGTTGTTTTAGAGAACCAGATGCTTAAAGATAATCACCAGTAAAAGGGAACAAAGGATACATTTGCTTAAACATAAAGGGATCATGCCTTACACATTGGACTTTCAAGAATCTCTTCAAGTCTTGGGTTTGCTATGAAATAGCTATAGGTCCATTTATTCCAAAAATCTGGGACTATACTCTGGATAGGTTATGAACCTCAGATGGGCAGGTTGGTTCACTATCGATTCATGACCACTACCCTCTGCTTAACACTACTCACTGCTTAGTAATCTTACCAGTTTGTTTTTCCTCTCTTCACACGTGCAATTTTATACTTTCTTCATTTTTCTGAATATCTAACTTCCCTTTATCCCCTTATATTCAATAGAAAATATTGCAACACTTTTCATCAAGCAAATAAAAGCAATTAGATATGACAGCCTTCAACTTTCTACCATACAAATTTAGCTGAATTTTCACCTTTTTTCTCTTTTCTAATTAAAATGGAGAGAGTACCTGTAACTTGACATCCTTCTCCTACTTTTTTTACTGAATCCTCCTTCTGTCAGTCATTCCTTTCTGAAGATTTTCAACCTCTTTTCCCCTAATACATCCCTGTGTTCTTGTTATTAGCATTAACACATATGTTAGTATACTTCATTTTTTAAAAAAAACTCTGTTGGTCACTTTCCAGCTGTTTTTCTACCTTTCTTCTTACCCTAAAAACCAGAGTTTTCCAAATATTGATACTTTCTCCTCATTTTTTACCTGCCTAACTCAAACTCCTGGGCTCAAGCCATCCTCCTGCCTCAGCCACCCAAAGTGCTGGGATTATAGGCATGAGCCACTGCACCCAATCTCGTCTGAAAGTTTTGACTTAAATATTAATTCCTTAGAGAGATCTTTTCTAATCATAGAACTGCTACCTTTACAAAATTAGTCTTTCTGTTATATTTTCTCAGGTAGATGAATACTTTTCCTCAGAGAATGTTTGTAGTTATATATCTGTACATTTTCAACTTCTAGTTTTGTTCTAAATTTATGGTGGTTAAATATTAAGGGAAAATTTAGATTAGATTGCATATCAGAATAACTTAATTCTAATCTTAACCCTACCATTAATAACTTGAGCAGGATCCTTAATTTATCAGAGTCTTACTGTTGTAGCTGAAAAAATGATTTATTTGAACAAAGTAGTTTCCCAAATACTGTTGTGGTTCAATAATTCTGCCATTCTATTATGCTACAAATACTCTGAAACTTCAATCATTTTCCCAGTGTGGTTGGGCTTTTAATGAAAACTCAGAATACAAATATTCTCCATGACTCATAAACTGGTATATTCAGTGGCTTTTCATGATTACAAGGATATGAGTATAAAATGTATTAACAACCAGTCTTTATTTACAAGTCTGGACCTGGGAAAATTTGAAACCTATGCCTTGTAAAAATCACCCTATACTTCTCCATTTTATCTCCTCCATTTTCAACAGCAAATCTCTGGTATGCAATGCTCTCTACTCATCCCCAAACTATTTAGGATTACCAGATACTTTCATGAGGCTTGGATCTCTCTGAGAAGTGCTCATTGCCAACCTTCTTTTACCCCAAGTAATGCTTTTCCTTTAGGATTCTATTTTCCTAAGATCTCAACTCATCATAAATCCAAATTTCTTCTTCCTAAATAGACAATCAGCTAGCACAATAAACTAATATGTGCTGGATTGGTATGGTATGTTCAAAAGATAATGTGTTCCTCTTTCCAAATAGGATGTTTACATTAGATAAATATATTTTTTTGTCTATATTCAATTTCAGCACTAAACTATGTCAATTAAAATGCTAAAGATATCATACCCTTACTTTGCTCAATTTTGTTATACAGGCATACCTCGAAGATATTGCAGGTTCAGTTCTGGACCTCCATAATGTGGCAAATACTGCAATAAAGCAAGTTACACAAATTTTTTGATTCCCCAGTGCATACAAAAGTTATGTCTATACTATGCTGAAGTCTATTAAGTGTGCAATAGCATTATGTTTAAGAAACAATGTGCATACCTTAATGAAAAATACTTTATTGCTAAAAAATGCTAACAATCATCTGAACCTTCAGTGAGCTACAGTCTTTATGGTGGTAGAGGGTCTTGTCTTGATGTTGATGGCTGATGACTGAGCAGGGTGAGGATTGCTGAAGGTGGGGGTGGCTGTGGCAATTTCTTAAAATAAGACGACAATTAAGTTTGCCCCATTGATTAACTCTGCCTTTCACAAAAAATTTCTCTGTAGCATGCCATGCTGTTTGATAGCATTTTACACAAAATAGAACTTCTTTCAAAATTGGAGTTAATCCTCCCAAATCCTGTCACTACTTTATCAACTAAGTTTATATAATATTATTAATGCTTTGTTGTCGTTTCAACAATGTTCATAACATCTTCACCAAGGGTAGATCTTATCTCAAGAAACCACTTTCTTTGCACATCCATAAGAAGCAACTTTTCATCCATGAAAGTTTTATAATGAGGTTACAGCAATTCAGTCATATCTTCAGGTTCCGCTTCTAATTCTAATTCCCTTGATATTTCCACCACATCTACAGGTACTTCCTCCACTGAAGTCTTGAATCCCTCAAAGTCATTCATGGACTTGGAATTAACTTCTTCCAAATTCCTGTTCATATTTATATTTTGATCTCTTCCCATGAATTAAGAATGTTCTTAATGGCATCTGGAATGGTGAATCCTTTCCAGAAGGTTTTCGGTTTTCTTTGACCAGATCCATCAGAGGAACCACTATTTATAGCTACATTTATGGAATTTATTTCTTAAATAATAAAACTTGATCAAAATTACTTTTTGATCCATGGGCTAGAAAATGGATATTGTGTTAGCAGGCATGAAAACAACATTAATGACCTTGTACATCTCCATCAGAGCTCTTGGGTGAGCAGGGTCATTTTTAATGAGCAGTAATATTAATATTTTGAGGGGAATTTTTTTTGAGCAATAGGTCTCAACAGTGGGCTTAAAATATTCAGTAAGCCATGCTATAAACAGATATGCTGTCAATCCAGACTTTGCTGTTCTATTTATAGAGCTCAAAAGGGGTGGATGTAGCATAATTCTCAAGGGTCCTAAGATACTCAGAATGGTAAATGAGCATTGGCTTCAACTTGAAGTCAGCTGCATTAGCACCTAACAAGAGCATCAGCCTGTACTTTACAGCTTTGAAACAAGACGGTAAATTCTTTGTATCTATAATAGAAAAGTGCTAGATAGCATCTTCTTCCAATAGAAAGATGTTTCGTCTATATTGAAAAATCTGTTGTTTAGTGTAGCCACCTTCATGAATGATCTTAGCTAGGTCTTCTGGATAATGCTGCATTCACACTTGCTGCTTTGCCTCGCAGTTTTATGTTATGGAGATGGCTTCTTTCTTTAAACCTCATGAACCAACTTCTATCAGCTTCAAACTTTTCTTCTGCAGCTTCCTCACCTCTCTCAGACTTCGTAGAATTGAAGAGAGTTAGGGCTTTGCTCTGGATTAGCTTTTGGTCCAATGGAATGTCACGGCTGATTTCATTTTCTATCCGGACCACTCAAACTGTCTCCACAATAGCAATAAGGCTGTTTCACTATCTTATCATTTGTGTGGTCACTGGAGAAGCACTTTTAATTTCCTTGAAGAACTTTTTTTTGCATTCAAAACTTGGCTAAGTGGTGCAAGAGATCTAGCTTTCAGCCAATCTCAGCTTTTGATGTACCTTTGTCACTAAGCTTAATCATTTCTAGCTTTTGATTGATTTAAAATGAGAGGTGTATGACTCTTTTTTTTTCAATTTTTCTTTCTCACCAAGCCCTACCCTATGAGAGATGTATGACTCTTCTTTTCACTTGAACTCTTAGAGGCCATTGTAGGGTTATTAATTGCTGAATTTCAATATTGTTCTGTGTCAGGGAATAGGGAGGCCCAAGGGGAGAGAGAGAGAGAGAGAGAGAGAGGGAGGGAGAGGGGAATGGCTATCAGAACACAAACAACATTCATGGATTAACTTCACCATCTTATATGGGTACAGATCATAGCACCCCAAAACAATTATTACACAAAAGCAACATCAAAGATCACTGATCACAGATCACAATAACAGCATAATAATGAAAAAGTTTGAAATATTGCAAGAATTACCTAAATGTGATGCAGAGACATGAATGAGTATATGTCGTTTAAAAAAAATGGTGCTAATAGGCCAGCTTGACGCAGGGTTGCCACAAACTTTCAACTTGTAGAAAACACAGTATCTGCAAAGTGCAATAAAATGAGGTATGCCCACATATTAATTTAGTCATTTATAAATGTATTATTTTATTTCTACAGTATACATATATATGCAATGTTTCAATTATGTTTTATAATTTCTCACTAACAGATACACATAGTACTATGTTTCTTATAGCATGATTTAAAAAGCATAAGGGGATTGTTACTAGATTTTAAAAAAGCATTGTATCTGTCTTTCAAGAATATATTTCTCAGCAAAGTTTAAATTCTTTGACTCTAAAACATGCTACAATATAAACTGTGCAAATGCATTGTATCCCAATCTTTAATTGGCGTCTTTTAAATTGTACCTACTATGCCTTATTAAGTATTGATGTCACATGTAAAAATATTTTTTAAAAGAAAAAATATTTTTGTACACCATGTCTATTAGTTTGTCAATGTGATTAAGACATACATGAAGAAGAAGAAGGGGGAGGAGGAGGAGGAGGAGAAGGAGAAGAAGAAGGAGAAGAAGTTGTTCTATTTGGTTGCTGTTTGTTAGCAAAAAAATTGATTAGGCATTCCTCTTTATTTAAGAGAGATATTAGTACATAGAGTCACAGTCTGCCCTCATTTAGTCTTTTCATTTGTGATACTCCATATTACATGAGAGCACATCCATTTGAATGTCTTTAATATTCATGATCCTCTCACCAGCCTGAGCAAAAGAGCTAAAGCATTTGATAGCAATCTGAGGAACCTGATTAACAATGTACTAATCATCAGTACCATTGACCTGATTCAAAAATGTTTTCAATTCATCCATCACTTTTATAACCAAAGATGATTGCATTACTTTACCATTTTTTTTATTTAACTAAAACCCCATGAGCTGAAAATATCAAGCTATTTCTACTAAATGTACCTTGAAATCAATTTAATTTATTTTTAAACTAAGTTCTAAAGTGACCTATAATAACCAATTAGTACTCGAACATAGAAAACCAGAGCAGAAGGGTTCTGTATTAAAATCAATTCATTTTGACTTCACATCACTAAATGTTAAATTGTGCCAAGGAATTAATTTTGCAATAAATTGTTATTGTTATTACAAAAATTCAACTAAAGGATATTACCGGGAGCAATTATCCATATATCAAAATGCATTGAATGTAGAGTGTTAACTATAATTACCCCCAAAATTGCTTATCATTCAAATGTTAATTTTAAGGATTTCGTTTTTGTAGCCATAACACTTTTTTTAATTTTCAAGAACTTATTTTTAATGTATCCTAAAAACATAGTACCAGCATAGTAAATTTAATAATTTCAAAGTATAAACATATACTAGTATATCACTTTTAGATTCAAATATTACATATCATTATTGGGTTACTATAAGATGATACAGAGATCCAGAAGTGCAACAATTTGCCTTTTGTGCCAAAATGGCACTGAGCACTGGGTTTATTGGTGAGCTTGTGCAGGGTCACATATTTTTAGAAAGAAAATATTACCATGAAATCGAATGCATCTGAGAAAAATAAAAACATCATTTTCCAGGTGGACTGAAACATATTTCCATATTAATAGGTCAAGAGTGATTTGGCTATTTCTTATGCACATCCTCTTCACTTTTTCAAACATCAAATTCTATTTTATATCATAAACAGTAGCACACATGTTGCAAAGTGTTTCAAATCATATTTTTGAATTAGTGCAACATAGTTTCATCAATTTATTTTTTCAATTTATTTGAAAAATAAATTGAAATAAATAAATTTATTCTTAAATTTATTTTTAAAAAATCATATGATTTTTTAAATCATTGCTTAAGGTGGCAAACCATTGAGAATATTATTATTATAAAAGATTTCAATTTGCTTATATGGATAGTCTAGCCTCAACATGAGAATCTAATTTTTCAAATAATTATTTTATTGATCCTCTGGCAAAGTCTACATGTAATTGCATGAAAGTAAATAGGACAAAATACTTAGTGAAGCAGATAATGTCTTTACTGATCAGGGCGTGGAATTTCTGGGAATCATGCCATTTGTGTCTATGTGGAATGATGTTAAGAAATAAAATACACCAATTTAAATAATCACTGTTAAGGTTATTTTCTCTCCTACTTCCAATTCAGTTATTTAAAATAAAAATCTTATGGTAAATATTTCTATTCAATTCATTCTAGTTTATAAATACAAATGATAAAATCAAATATTTTCAATTTATAATTAGGAGGAGTTTATTAAGGCTTTATAATTATAAAATTTCAATAACAAATACTGAACTTCAGTATTCATTACTTATAAAGCAATATATCTTTTAAATTCCTAGTTGCACAAAAACCTTTTCAAAAAGACTAAACTAATCTATATGAGAGTTAATGTCCTTAAATAATTAGATCTGCCATATGTAACAATTTTTATTCTTATTTGAAAGTGTGAGTTCTAGCCTGGAGGAAACTTCCTAAAAAAAACATGCTCATCTCTGCATAGTCAGAAAAATCAATATTATAAAAGGATTAGGATTATTTTCTGCATCTTTAAATATTAAATAAAATATGAAGATACCTTAAAGAGATACAAGTAGATCTACTATTTAATCCAGCAATCCCATTACTGGGCATCTACACAAAAGAATAAAAGACATTCTGTAAAAAAGACATCTTCACTCGAATGTTTATAGCAGCACAGTTCACAATTGCAAAGATGTGGAAACAACCCAAGTGTCCATCAATACATGAGTGGATTAATAAAATGTGGTATAAGAAACAATGGTGATCTAGCACCTCTTGTATTCTCCTGGATAGAGCTGGAACCCATTCTACTAAGTGAAGTATCCCAAGAATGGAAAAATAAGCACCACATGTACTCACCAGCAAACTGGTTTCACTGATCAACACCTAAGTGCACATACAGGAATAACATTTATAGGGCGTCGGGCAGATGGGAGTGGGGAGAAGGGGATGGGTATATACATAATGAGTGCAATGCGCACCATCTGGGGGAGGGACAT
>RJWJ010047954.1:0-10774 GCA_004363605.1 Indri indri | reverse complement strand
ATGTAAAAACCTTGGCTTTATGGTGTTTAATATATTGAAGTTTAACTAGTTTAAATGCAACTCTATAAACTCACACTTCTCATAAATTAGGACAAATCTGTTCATTAAGATGCAATAATGTCCAAAGAAAATTTAGCTTTAGTATAATTTCAAAGGTGCTCTAAATTTTACATACGATCTTTGTTTAGAAAAGATTAACAATAGTGTGCTGCCCTGTCTGAAAACTTAAGAAAACATATGGCCTGAAAACTGCAAGGAGAAATAAACATAAAATCCATAATTTTCCTGCATGCATGCTTTGCATTTTCACCTTTTTTTCATAATTAATTCTTCTTAGCTAGAAAAAGTTTTATTTCAACAAGGCTTTTCAGAATGAAAAGGTTGGGGGCTATTCTAACCAGGACATGAGAAGACAATTTCCACAGTCCACGGAGTGACAGGATAACCTTACGAAGTTTCCATTTCACTCCTATATTTGTTATTAAGAAAACTCAGCTACAAACATACACACTCACAAAATAAAAGTGGCAGAAATAAAAACAGGCTTCATCAAGTTACAGAAGGTCTATGTTCTTCACCATCTCACCTCAAAGCTCGCCAAGTCTGCAACTTGAAAGGCAGTAGTACCCTTTAGCAGAAGTCAAGATATCCTTAATAAATTTTACCTTAAGATTCATTTATTAATCTGAAATATCGAAATTGACCGAAGGTCAAAGCAAAGAGCGTTTCTAATCATGCACAGAAAAAGGAAATGACAAGAGGGAAACTGTTCTTTCCTGGCGGTTGGAGAGATCGGGGAGGGTCTGTGCGGTATTAGTTCCAGCCTGATTTCGGTGGCCGGGCGCTGACCTCTACGTGTTCACACTTTCTTCAGCGTGTCAGAAAGACAGGTGTGTAATACATAGATTTGCATTTGAAGCCCAGCTTTTCCACTTGCAGCTATAGTGTCCTTCAGTGAGTTCATTTTTCCTTCTGAGCCCTATTTTTCAAAGTAGAGACAACAAAGTCTACTTGGCATAACTTTGAGAGTTAAATGAGAGAAACTGTGGAGGATGGTATTGTTCAAGAGAATTTCATGAAAACCTCTGTCCTTCCCTTTATCTCCTTGCTCAGAGCAGGTGTTTTTTGTTTTTACCAAAGCAAATTCCATATTCTCTTTTCTCTCTTGGGACCTATTATATTCCTTTTCGGCCTTATATCTTTAGTCCTGTCCTCACCAACGCCTGCTTTTCAGGTTATAGATTTAGGCATAACTCCCTCATCGTTAAGAATATCAAAAATCCAACCCCTGCTTTTGCTCTGCCTTCTGATTAAGCAGCTCTCTCCTGTATTTAGTCCTCCCTTTACCAGCCACTTTTTGAAAACCTGCACTTGCTACTTCCTTTCCCCACCTCTTCTTCAGCGGCTCGACCCACCACACCCCACTGACGTGAAACTCCGAGCCTCCCAACAGCCAGTGCCGAGCGCCGGCTACCTTGCTAGGATGTCTCCACCATGGACCACGTCTCAATTTTCTTGTTTTTATTTTTTACTTGCTTGTTCGTTTATTGTGAAATGCTCATCTCCCTCAGCTTCCCCATTACAAGGCTTTCCTGATCTGATTCTCTCTCTCTCTTCCTACTGCTTTGCTCAGCACTGTTGGAATCCTTTAGTGCATAGATGTCCACTTTATCTTTGCTCCTGGTACGTGAGAAGATTGCATTTCCCCCTCCTCTAACGTTAATCATGGCAAAGCACGTGACTTAGGTTGGTCCATAAAATCTGAACACAGACAATGTGTCAGCTCCTGGCTGGAGCAATAAATTGCCAGTGCTTACGTCTCCAGCCTGCGATTCCCTGTCCTCAGCTGTCACGCAGGTGCCAGGAAACCAAAGCAGGCCAGGAAGCTGAAGCAAAATGCAGCAGGCTTTGCATGAGGGAAAAAAGTAAACTTTTGCTACATCACTGAATGGAAAGCATTAAGATCCTAATGATACTCTTAGTTCTTTCATTTTACTTTAGCTGTTGGGTGTGTTTAAGGAAATTTGAATGAAAAAATAATTAATTTTTTGGTGCCCATGTACAGGATTTTACCCTATGGGTCACCACAGACAGATGTGAACACTTGTATTCCTAGGGCCATCACTTCACACACGAAAGCTAAATGACTACTGACTCTCCAACTGTTCCTTAATAAGCAACCATCGTAAGTAAGCCTTAGAACTTACTGTTGCCGGTTTCTCAAGTTGGAAACTTGAGTCACCCTTGAACTTTCTTCCTCCTTTACCCTGCGTACATAAACAATCACACATCCTGTGAATCGCACCATCTAAACTTGCAAAAGCATCTCCTCTTCTCTTAAGTCCCAGTGGGCCCTCCCGTCGTCCAGTCTCAGCCGTGCTCCTGAGACACGGTGCCCACAGCTCCTCCTGCCCTCTGTTTCCTCCACGCCACGCTACCTGTGACAGCCAGAACTTCTCTGCTTGAAACCATTCCCTTTGCCCTTTGAGTGAAATACACGTTACGCAGAAACTGTGGCTATACCCCCAGTCTCTTTCTACCTCCCTTGCCTTCATGTTCTCCACGTTAGCTCTTCCAACCTCTCTCACCTCCTACAGGTTATCGTGTCCCCGACCTTCATCTCAGAATCATCGGACATGCTGACATCTCTTACCTAGAATTCCCTCTCTCATTTTTTTTTTTCACTTAGTTGACTCACATGACTCCTTCACTCCTTCCCATCTCAGCTTGTATGTCACAGTTCGTGATACCCAGGAAACACGAATAAATATTTGTTGATTAATTCTGTTATTCCGGTTGAGATTCTCATCAACTGCTATCCGTATTACTGGAACAGCCTCCAACTCTTCTCCCCACTACAATTCTGCCCCTTTCAACTGCAGTGCCCATGATGTAGATCCTGGTTGCCTGGGTATGGAATGTCACTAGATTTAATTTTCTAATTTTACCCTTTAGTTATTATGGTCTTTCTTGCTTGTCTCATTTAATTACATCCTCCAATCTTAATACAATGACTGGATATAATAATTAATTAAAGAAATGATTAATCTTTTCATTAATATACTGATTAGTCACGATAAATTTTATTTACTGAAAACAATCTTTAGTTGGAATCAGGTGATTTTTTTTAATCTATCTGGTCTCAAGAGCTGAACATCATGGTTTCTTAAAATGCACAGCACAAACTTTGAAAATCCATTTTCTTGATAACTGCACCAAATTTTAGAAATTTTTGCTAAAAATAGGCTATTAGTTACAATGCCGGAGTCATGTTTTCTTTTGTCTTTAGGATGCCACTAAATCACAGTTTAGTATCATCAAAGTATATTGAATCTTACATGACTTACTTTATAGGCAAAAATTGTGAGCATAATTTCTTTTTAATACTTACAAAATCTAATAGTAAACTACCCCAAAGGATGGATAACTTACATTGTTTATTTCAATAAAAGAAGCAATAAAAAGTATGACTTGTGAGAACCAGACTACGTTGAGAGATTAAAAGAAATGAAACACTGGAAACTAACAAAACAGCACTAAATGTAGTCAGAAAACAGAAAACATGATTTATACCTACCTCTACAATTTAATAAATCTTTATATATGTAGAGATTAAATAGTCAGCAGAAAGAAGGTATAGTATGATTTGTAAAGTAAATATATGACTACAATGCATCTGAGTTACACAAATAAGCATTTTATAATAAAGGGAGGCTAATAGGTGTTGCCCAAATACAGAGAAAGATTTTGGTTATCTAAAAGCATTAGGATTGTTGACTAAGACTACTTAAGCAGGATCTAACAGAACTTTCTCTTGGTGTATTATTTATCAAATTTAAGTTCTTAAAGTACTTGTTCCAGAAGATTTTACTGTTTAATAACTTTTGTCTTTCATAAGTTCAGATATTATTACATTTATAGTTCTAAGGATGTAAAGCATATAGACATCACTTTGGATAACCGTTAAGGTTTTCTCTCTTTGGGTAGAACTAATTTGGTCATTCCCAAATTGGTATGCCTCATGCCAAACAGGCTCTTCTACATAAAATAAAATAACTTTGTTTTGTTTTGTTTCTATGTCTCTTATAAAGGACAACAGAAGTAACAGCTACATTGCAAGAATAAATAATGACAAAATCATTATTTTAAAATTGAAAACATTTTAAAATTTTATAATAACAAAAAGGTAACATTGCACGCCATATATTGCTATCCTTGTAAAAGTCGTAAGAAACCAATAATGAGTAACTCCACATTTGCTAGCTAATGGTATGGTACAAACAAACATTTTATCAAAATAAAAATTAGGTCCATATGCATATTAACTCTTTATCATAAGTATCATTAGAAACTATAAAGCCCCAAATGAACTCTTGAGGGTAAGGCTCTTAAAGAATAACATTTTAAGCGCATAGCTATTACAAACTCATTTGATATTCATTTTAATTGCAATGACTATAATGAATATACTTTGTATTCAAACAGATGTCACAAGCACTACTACAGAAGTTCCAATATAATTCAGTCTTAGTTAAGAATGAGTAAGTGGATGTTTAAAATTGAATGCTACCATGAAGGAGGGAAAAAACCCAATTACAGTAAACATTAGCTCCCCAACAAAACAAATGAAAGATTTTTATTAAATTGTGTTCTTTCTTATTTTTACATATACAGGATACAATAATACAAGGATCTTGCTATCACAAACGCTCCTTTTTCTTGAATCAGTTGGTCTACCGAATAGTTAGCTTGGAAAATAGAAATTAGAAGTGTAAAAGAATGACTCAGAAGGATAGGCTGAAATTCACTTTACAATATTTAGACTAATACATCAAAAGGATTACAAATATTATGATGCCAGTTTAATTTAGCTGATGGAGATAATTATGTATGCCATTTTATTTTGATGGGTCAGACGAACCCTAATATTCCCTTTAATCTTCTCCCACACGAAGGACTAACACCTTAGATTCCAACACTAGAGACCTTCGTGCCATACATTGAAGAGTGTTTCTCAATGCATGGTTCACAGAATCACTCACGGATATATGTTAAATGCAAACATTTCTGGGCCGCAGTGAAGTCCTATCGAAGCCTGGGAGTAAGGCCATGGAACAAGCATTTTGACGGCAACCTGAAAATTCTGATGCACACTCTGGCTTAAAAACAACTGCCTCAGGTTGGATGAAGTAATATTTAAAACTGTATATTATTCATTTCATTCAAATCAGCAAACATTTATTAAGTATAGCTCCTATGTGAATGAAAGATTTGATACATATAGGATGTCCAAAAAAGCAAGAAGCATACTGTAAGCTTATTCTCAAAGTTAGTAAATACAACAAGATCTACAAACGTCTAGAAACACAATGTCGGAATGTCTGGAAACACTAAGAAAATAGTTTATTTATGGTGCAGATTAAGATTTCACTCAATTTCAGTTTAGCAGTTCCTCCCCTGCAAGGAGTTATCTGGAGGATGAAGAGAATATATGTTTATCATTATTAGAAAATGTAACTAACATAGTGTTTAAAAACCAGTTTAATTCTCCTGGTGCCTGAACTATAAATTGAATTTATCTGAAAGTCATACTGTATTTTTGAATCACCAGAGCAAAACTCGAAGAGTGAAAGTTGACTTTGGCGTTTGATAAAAGAAAGAATGAAAGTAAAGAAAATAAAGCCGAGGGTATCAAGGCTTTTTCCTGGTCAGCAATTTGCCCCCATCCCCACCCCAGGACTGGGGGCTAATTAACCGAAATCTGTGAGAAGAGCGTCAGTAAGGTGCATTCCTTCTTGAAACAGTGAACACAACTGATGAGATTCATTAATGGCTCCTATCGCCCTTGATTTTTCTACAGTCCTTGTTTGACTTCTCCTAGCACTGGAAACAGAATCCAGTGGGGGGAAAAAAAAAAGCTATGCGAAGTGAAGGTGAATAGAAAAGAGTCGGGCTGTTTGTTGACCTGTAAGGACCATTGCCCACAGCAGCGGTTCTCAGAGGGTGGTCTCTGCACCAGCAACGTCAGCATCACCTGGGAACTCACTGGAATACTCTGCTCAAGCTGCCATAACAAAATACTGCCGACTCCATAGACAGCGTGGCTTAAATGACAAAAAAATTATTTTTTCACAGTGCTGAAGGCTGGAGCCCAGGATCAAGGCACTGGCTGCTTCTGTCTCTGGGGAGGGCTCTCCTTCCCCGCTTGTTGGTGGCTGCTGCCTTCTTGCTGTGCCCGCCCATGGCAGAGAGAAAGGGAGCGAACTTTTTCTCTCTTCTCCCTATAAGGCCACCAATCCTTTTGGATTAGGACCCGACCATTATGACCTCATTAACCTTAATTACTTCCTAAAAGCTCAATCCCCAAATATAGTCACGTTAGGAGTTAGGGGTTCGACATAGGAAGTTTCGGAGAACACAGTTCATCCACAGCACTCATCACAAATGTAAATTCTCAAGCAGCACCGCAGACCTACGGAGTCAGAAATTTAAATGGGGCCCATACTTTGTGTTTATTAAGCTCTCCAGGCTATTCTAATGCACACTAAGGTCTGGGAAGCACTGGCCTTCAGGATGAAGTCCCACCCCTGCAGCACAACATTTCTTTCCTCCACAGTCTACTGCCACTTTGCCTTCCCTGGCTTACTTCTTACAGGGTACTCTGCCTGTAATCCTAGCATGCGCCTTTGTACACAGAAAGCACTCAGATAGTCACACAATTTTGCTCATAACTCTTCCCTGTAAGCTACTTCCTGCAACACTGGCTCTAGTTCAATACTGATTTGGGGCATCAGACAGCCCATTGGTCTCAGACATAGCACAATGTCACTTCCATAGTTGCTTCATATTATTTAAAAAATTAATATACTATTGGCCGCTTAGTATGCACTTAAATGTATCAGGCCTTATAAGAGTGTAGTATGTAACCTCATTTAACTCTCACAATCACCCTGAAAGAGGTATTATGGTCTCTGCTTGAGAGAAAAGACACTGGAAATTGATGTTTAATATCAAGAAATCTATTGTACAACATGGTGACTATAGTTAATAGCAATGTATTATGTTCTCGAAAATTGCTAAGAGAATAGATTTTGAGTTCTCAACACAAATGATGAGTATATGAGGTAATGCATATGATAATTAGCTTGATTTAGCCATTCCACAACATATACATATTCTTTAAAACATATTATATATGATATATATAATTTTTATTTGTCAAGATAAATTTTAAAAAGAGAAGTGGCAAAGCTGAAAATTATAAGCCATGTTTCCTTGACTCAAAGCACATGGTTTTTTCCACTATGTTACACCATAGGCCCAGGGTTGTCGTTTTATGTCAACATCTTGAATTGACTGCCAAGACTCCAAGAGTATGCACACCTTTCCTAGGGTAAAGTTATTCCCAGTATATGCTTTGGAATCTCTCTATTGTCTACACCCCTAACACAGATGCTTGTGCACACACACACTAAAGCATTGCTGAAAGTTGGCCATCATGAGAACATATCCAGGCTGAGACAGATGCTGTTAAATGACTATGACAACAAAGCGCCTTAAAATTCTATCCCTAGTCCATACTCTATTTACCTGCTGGTGGCCATGAGAATGCTTTCATCTTTCATTAAAGACACCTGAAGAACTCCAAGAACATTATTTGAAAGTTCACAAGGAGCTCTGATAAACTTTGCCCCAAAGCCACTACTGATAATTAAGCACCAGAAACACATGCACATGCACACACACACACACACACACACACACACATAAAATGGAAAAAAATCTGTAAGTTTAAAACAATGGCATTTTTTAAAAAAATTATACTTTCTTAGCTTCATTCCCCAGAATGCAAGCCAAGTGATTCTACTTTCCTTATTTACAGCTTCCTACACACGAAGACTGGCCTATGGGATAATAACCAGACCTGTTGGATTGTTTAGGTAATTCCAAGCACCAGCTGAGATAGTAATTAAGAGTAACATTCCATTCTGAGCCTACCTGGGGTGTTCAACAACCTTGACATCTTGCAGAAATAGGAGACATACTGCTCACAGTACTCGGCGCTGTTGGTGATGGCGCTTATCTGGTCCATGGAGGCACTGTACACAAGCTGTGTCACTGAGTATTTTTCTGGGTTGTAGCCGACCACGGTCGTCTGCATCTGCAAGTCATGAGACACTATGGTCCACACTTTGTCCTCTGTGGGGAGAAAAAGGACCACAACACTGGTTCATTAGTATGCAAGTGCTTCTCCAAATGTCAGGACATAATTGAGCTACAGTTTAACTGGTATTTTCACTGAACTGGGGTAAAACAGTTAAGGATAGTAATCCTCAAAGTAACCCCTGCTCTTTTTCCATATCTAACTTTTGCTGATAAGGACAAAGTAGAAAAGTAATATTTTTTATTCAAAACAAATGCAAGATACCTCCTGAAAACAAAACTAAAAGCACCTTGTGTATCTGGCCAGTGCTCTGATGTCTGCAGCATTGAATGTGAGACTCATTATGTTCTGACTCCTTCCTGACTTTGCAACCCATTATTCCTGTGGTAGAGCAGTGTTTGCTTTTTCCTAAATGAACTGCGCTCTCTCAAGCCTCTGGGTCTTCCTACATGCTGTTTGCTCTAATCAGAATATGCATCCTCATCTTGTCAACAAATGTTCTTTTCACCCTGACCTTTCAGGCAAAATTAGACATTGCATTTTCTGTTATTGAAATGCTCTATACGTGTGGGATAAAGCAAATGAGTAATTATGTTGGTGTTCGCGATCCTGAAAATTTCACTGTGAGAAAAGAAGCAGCAAATGTAAAATAGATGAGGTTAAATGAAAGCTCCCTATACTTTTAAATTTTATCTGGAAGCACCACTAAGAAGCTAAGACAATGTTATCTTTTTGAAAATGTAGACATATGTCCTGACTCTGTACACTGAAAAAGCTCTGAAAGAAGGACCAACTTCAAGCACCAGACTGTTATCATTAAATACCATTTTCCATGCAGTAAGAGTAAACTAGGATCCCTGGAGAAATGATGGATTCCAGAATCAGAAATGTGCAAGATGCAAGATGAGCTAGGAACATATCATCACACCAGGAAAAAAAAAAAAAAGTTACTGGAGACAGGGCAGTTTAAAAACCCTCAGGGACAATTTTCACATCAATAAGAATTCCCTGCAATGGATTAAAACACATCAAGTATATTTAAATGCATGAGTTTATTATGATCATTAAAAAAGTTTAATTTTGCAAGATGCCAGGTAGCCAACTCATTATTTAGAATATTGGTAAATAAAGGAAAACAATCAAGCTTGCAGCTTGTCTTTTCTGTATGTACTGTAATGTAACTAAATATTCTCTTTATGGAAACAATTCCGCTCATAAAAAAAGACTAAATGATAGAATTAGAGTATCATCACTTCGTAACTTCTCACAAATTAGTAGGATCTGAGCAACGATAAGGACTGCTAATATAACCAAAAGTGAAGTCAGGGACAATGTACCTCTGGGTGGGAACACACGATCAGTGTTACATGTAAAGTAGCATTGACAAAAATCAAGTGTGCATTTGACCAAGATTATAGATTTAATTGCTGATTTACAGAAATCAGAGGGGTGAGAGGAACGTGTTAAATGGCACCAAGTGGAAACACTTCATGAAATCCATGCTGTGGGAACCTCTATAGCAATCTAGTTTAATCGACTGATAACCTGCAAAGAAAGGGGGAGGAGGAGATGAGGGGGAGAGGGGAGGAGAGGAGGGGGGGAGGGGGAGAGAGAGCACTGCAGAGTGAAAGAGACTTCCTGAACTTCCTTCTCACGCAACCTTCCTCATTTCAGTAAAGGGCAACTCCATTCTTCCAGTTGCTCACGACAAAACCCTTGGAGTTACCGTTAACTCATCTCTTTCTCCTACACTCATCATCTGCCCTACCAGTGCGTCCTGTCTGCTCCACGTTCGGTCCATTTTCAGAATCTGACCCTCCTCCCCCACAGCCCGCCCTGCTGCAGGACTCTGGTCCAAGCCACTCTTGCCTCTTCCTGCGTTCCCACCACGACACCCGTGCATCCTCACGTCTGCTCTCCACACAGCAGCCAGGTGAGCCTTTCACACATGCCAGATTCTGATGTTCTGCTCCAAGCCCTCGTGTGGCGCCGGGTCTCGTTCAGAGTAGAAGCCAAGTCCTTAAAACAGCGGAAGTCCCTGCTGATCAGCCTCCTCCTTGCCTCTGCCCCTGCGCACCCCACCACTCGCTCCTTGCCCGTTTGGCTCCGGCCACGCTGACCTTGCTCTCCTGCCTGGAGCCTCCACACCCGCTGCTTCCTCTGTCTAAAGCCGTCTTCCCTCAGACACCCCTAGAACCCTCTCCTCCTTCTCCAGATCTTTGCTCCGCTGCCGATGCCAGCCTTTCCTTTCCCACCCCAGCAATTGCTCCCTACCTCTCTCTCCTGCATTATTTTTCTCCCTAGCATTCATCTCCCCCCGACTTGTGCGTATTTTCATTATTTTTTATATCTGTCTCCCCACGTAGAAAGGTAAGAAGGCAGGGACTGCACCCTAATTGGCACACAGTAGGCCTTCAAAAATATAAGTTGAGTAGAAAAATAAATCAACAAGAAATAAATAGAACAAAGCTCCTCAACCTAGGAGCTGCTCAAAATCATCTGGGGCCCAGTTCTGGCTCTGCCCTGACGGTGCTGAGAGACACTGGCAAAGCCACCTCGCTCCTCTTGGCTGCACTCTTCCTTCGCCTGTAACGACGTCCCTCCACACTA
>RJWJ010047953.1:0-10777 GCA_004363605.1 Indri indri | reverse complement strand
TTGGCAGGGAGATCGGGGCGGGGGGCTGGGTGCAGGTGGGGGAAGTGGTAAAAGGGAATTGAAGCCAGTAAAGGATGGGAATGTTTGGAGATGAGCTGAGACAGCAAGAGGAGGTTGCTCTCTCTCTTTTCCTTTATGTTTTCCCTGGTCAAATATGGAGAGAAGGGAGCAGCCCAGCATCTCCCGGAGCTACAAAGATAGTCTGGTTTTCAGCAAAGAGTGCTTAAGGGCAGGCCTGGCATTCTGGAGCTGAATCTCATGTGCCCTTTCCCTCTGGCCCATGCACTCGCCTCTCCTTCTGTTCCCTTTTAGGGCAGCCTCAGCCTCCATCTCCCAAACACTCCATACTTTTGGAAATTCCCCCTTGTGATAGTTAATTTTATGTGTCGACTGAGCTAAGCCACAGTATCCAGTTTTGGGCCAAACACCAGTCTAGATGTTAGTATGAAGGTATTTTTTAGAGGAGATTTACTTCATTTTTTGAGACAGGATCTCACTGTGTCACTCACACTAGAGTGCAGTGCCACAATCGTACCTCTCTGCAGGTTTGAACTGCTGGGCTTAAGCGATCCTCCTGCCTCAGCCTCCCCAGTAGCTAGGACTACAGTCACATGCCACCTGCCCAGCTAATTTTTTTATTTTTGTGGAGACAGAGTCTCGCTGTGTTGCCCAGGCTGGTCTCAAACTCTTGGGCCTAAGCAGTCCTTCTACCTTGGCCTCCCAAAGCACTGGCATTACAGATGTGAGCCACCACATTCAATGAGATTTATTAGGTTATTAAGTATGAAAAGTCTGATTTCCTTAGGTACTAAGTTTGACAGTTATATCTCTGGCATTTCACTTTGACACTTGTTTTATTTTTATTGTGAAGGCACATCCTCATTCTTTCAAATGCACAGCTTGGCTTATGATTATCTTTCACATTTTTTTAGAGCAATTTTTGTGAAACCATGGATAAGTCAAAAATTTGAGTTATTTTCAAATATGAGTTCCATCGTGGAACCAATGCAGCGCAGACAGCTCAACACATCATCAAAGTGTTTGGGAAGGATGTGGCTAATGAATGCATAATATGTCGATGGTTTGGGAAGTTCTGTTCTGATGATTTTAATCTTGAAATTAGCCACGTGGGCAATCTGAGACCAAGGTGGATAATGATGAGCTGAAAGCTGTAGTGGAAGCGAATCCATCTCAACCTACACGTGAACTAGCAGCAAGGTTTGTCGCTACTATTCCGACAATATGGGACCATTTGAAACAAGCTATCATCCTCCCAGACAAGGAGAGAAACCAAGCATCAGTACATCCATTTTAAAAATAGGAAAGTGGCCGGGCACAGTCGCTCCTGCTTGTAATCCTAGCACTCTGGGAGGCCAAGGCAGGAAGATCTCTTGAGGTCAGGGGTTGGAGACCAGCCAGAATGAGATCCCATCTCTACAAAAAATAGAAAAATTAGCTGGACATGGTGGCGTCTGCCTATAGTCCCTGCTCCTCAGGAGGCTGAGAGAGGAAGAATGCTTAAGCCCAGGAGTTTGAGGTTGTAGTGAGCTATGATGATGCCACTGTACTCTGGCTGGGGCAACAGTGTGAGGCTCTGTCTCAGAAAAAAAAAGATGAGGAAAGTGAGGCTGGGGGTGGTAAGTGATATGTCCAAACTGACAAGTGTCAGAGTCAGGATGCAAGCCCACGAGTGCTTGTCCTCGGTCCTGAGCTCATTCATGAATATTATATTGGTCTGCCCAGTGCCAGGACCTTTACTTCACAGAGTCTAATACTGGGACCCTGAGACATAGCGTCAGACAGAGGAGAAAGCTGCAAAATGTGGCAGAAAGAACTTGGATTTTGATTGAGTCAGACCTGGGTTAAGCATCCCTACTGTGCTGCTAACTTCCTGTTGGATCTTGGGAAGTCAATTCATCCTTCTGAGCCCCAGTTTCCCCATCTTTAAAAGGCAGAAATTGGACTAGACTAGATGATTGATTTCTAGGAAAAGCCTCCAAAGTTTTATGATCAGAGAGAAAACCAGGAATAAACGGACCCAAGGAAGGAACAAATGTTTCTGGGGTGTGTGTGTGTGTGTGTGTTTCATTTTTATCATTTCTCCTCCTCACTGCCAGGGTCTGTTGCATGTGTGTGTGTGTGTGTGTGTGTGTGTGTGTGTGTGTGTTTCATTTTTATCATTTCTCCTCCTCACTGCCAGGGTCTATTTTGAGTTTTTCCGCCCTTGACACCTGTGTCTGACACATCTCTCCATCTCATAATGAGCTTTCATTCAAGCCCCTGATCAATAGCAGGAACCAGCAGGTCTGTCTCCCCTGCTTGTTTTCTCTATCTTCAATCTGCCGAGACAGATTAGGCTGTTTCCAAGGTCACTCAATATTGGAGGAGAGAATGGAAAGACATCTGGTAGGCTGTTCATAGAACAAGGCTGCAAACGGACAATTGTGTGTTCCATGGCAGATTCGATTTACATCAAGGTCAAACAGGGTATGTTTTCTTACTGAAACTTTCCCCTCCTTGAAGTCACTGGCTTATCCATCAGCTACCAAGCTGGGGTCCTCCCTAATGGAACACTGACTCATAAACACAAGACCAGCCCCACCAGTAGAGGGGTGTTGTGTACTCTCGTGATTCGAGGTGTCCCTTGCTATGTAATCTGCTTTATCATTCTGTTAAACATTCATCACTGGGCTAAAGAGTAGGACAGGCCACAGAGGGTTCTCTGCCCATGGAACACTGATATTTTTGTTGCAATGGCTGAAGTCTAATTTCTTGACAGGTACTTAAGTTTACCCAATCAGCTCCATGCAGTGCTTACAGAGAAAGACTCTGTTCGGCCTCCACCTCTGAAGACGTGCATACAAGTTTTCTTGTTCAGAAAAACAACATAATAAGCACCACATCACCATATTCCCCCAATTATTTGGGATGAAACTAGAAAAATAAAACATAAAAGATTGCAAGTGCAAAAAGTTTTCACTTTCAAATCTGTAAGAATTGGTTCAATAATTGCATAGATGAAACCTAGGTAGCAACCATGGCAGAGGATCTGCCTTGAGTTTAATTGTGTTTCCCCCAAAAAAGTGGAAATCTAAAACACCAGTACTTCAGAAGGTGACTGTATTTGGAGACAAGGCCTGTAAAAAGGTAATTAAATTAACATGAGGTCATTATGATGGATCCTAATAATAGTGTTTCCTTGTAAGAAGAGGCAACTGGACAAAGACATGTACAGAGGGATAACCATGTGAAGACACTAGGAGAAGATGACCATAAGCCAAGGACAGAGGCCTCAGAAGAAACCAAACCTGCTGACACCTTGATCTCAACTTCTATGACAACTAAGAGAAAATAAATTTCTGTCGTTCAAGCCACTCACCCTGTGGTACTTTGTAATGGCAGCCCTGGGAAACTCACACGACTCTCTCTAAAGACACTACAACATTTGCCTAACAACTGAAGAAGCAGGTCTAGATGCAGGGTCCCCTCTCTAAACAGATTTTTGATACCAATAAAAATGGTCAGTTTTGGAAGCAGATGCTTTCTAGAAAAGAAAGTAAATATAATATGCATACTTTCTTTCTTCTAACCCCTTATTTTCCATGATACTTTAAAATTGTCAAAGTTGGCTCAGTGAGCCACAATATTTTTCAGAAGTAGCACCTGGGTGTTGTTAAGGGATTTATTCACTTGTTCTAAAAATATTTATTGAATGCCCACTATGTTGTTAACATTATTCTAGACAACTGTAAACAAAATCACTGCCCTCATGGAGTTTTCACTCTAGGAGTGGAGACAGTTGATAGGCAAGTGAGTACATCTATAGTGCACTGGGCAGTGATATGTGCTATGGACAGAAATAAAGCAGGGAAGAAGGAAGAATTTTTAGGAGTTTATCATTTTAGCTGGAGTGGACAGGGCTTGCTGATTATCAGCCCATTGTTTCTCTGCTCTATTCCAGTGTTTCCAGCTCAATTCTCCATAGCAAGGGGCTATAAGCCTACAAACTATATTTCTCAGTCTCCCTGCAGCTGGCCAGGTTCAGGCAATGGGAGGCACTGATGGGAGACAGGAGGAAGGCAAGAGAAAGGGGCAGCAACAACATTCTTTCAGCTTCTGATGATGTTTTAAGCAACTGCAGCTACCACAGTAGAGTGTGGAGCTCCTGGGTCCCTGCTCAGACAGTGATACCAACAGCAGCAGCTGCACAGCACTCAATGTCTCTAGCAATGGTGACATCAGGAACAGGTCTCTTCTAGCTCCCATTGCTAGAGGGAGGAGGAATAGATCCAGTAGCAGCCATCTCCATGGCTCAGAGAACATGCGCCCTGGGGTACACTATTTCCCCCCTTCTCCTTCAGCCCTTCTGCTGCCACTAATCTCTGTGTAAGTTCATCTATCCTTTCTGCTCCTCAGTCCTTTATTTTGTAACCAATCTCCTCTACTAAAGTCTGCATTTGAAATACCTACAGTTGTTCCTGTGTTTCTGACAGACACGTTAACTCAACAATCTCACTGTGAAGGTGACCTCTGAGTAGACACCTGAAGAAAATGGAGTGGGGTTTGTGACTGTCTCAGGGAAGAGCACTCCAGGCAGAGAGAAGAGCCCATGCCACAGACCTGAGGAAGGAACATGTCTGGTATGTTTAGAGAGCAACAGGGAGACCAGAGGAATTGAGGCAGAGCGGTAAAGGAAGAGAAGTATAGAAGATGAGATCAGAGTCATCATATCATGAGGGCCTCACAGGCCACTGAGATGACTCTTAGATTGCTCCCCTAAATGCTAAGGATCCCCTATTGAATATGTGGAAATGACAAAATAAACTGGGAGTCATCATAACTCTAAAGGAATATTAGAGACCAACGTGTGTCTGTTCTCACATTATGGAAAACTATGAGAACTATGATTTAGGGCAGGGACTGGCAAATGATGGACCATAGCCCAGGTCTAGCCCATCACCTGTTTCTGTCAATAAAGCTTTACTGGCACATAACCACAGCCATCAATTCGCATATTACATATGGCAACCTGTACACTGCAATGATAGGGTTGAGTAGCTGCAACACAGACTATATGGCCCAAAAGCCTAAAATATTTACTCCTTAGCTCTTTATAGAAAAAGTTTGCTGGCCCCATTTAGAGAGTCAGTCATATCAGTGATGAAGTGGAGGTGATTTCAGAACAGGAAAGTCACCATATATGGCTAATGAAAAACTCTGTAGCTTTTACCTCTGTAATATGGTCTTGGTATGGGTGAGCATAAAGATATTGAGACAGAAACCTCCAAGTATCACATCACTACATTTTTTATTTCGAAAGAGTCTGTATACTGTCAGGAAGGTATCACCAAGTACCAGTGATTGAATTAAAGAAGAGAAGCATTAAAGTCACCCAGTGGCATGACCTCTTTGGCAAGACGACACTTGCTTCAAAGTTATCAGAAGAAAACAAAAGCTCGTGTCCAAGATGTAGTGGACATTCCGGAAAGCTGGACAGGAGAAAGCCTCATGGCCATTGGAGAGCCAATCCTAACCCTAAACCTTGGGGCGGGGAGAGTGAGGCCTCTGTCCTCCCACTCTGTGCCTTCCTAAAGTGAGTACGCTATCCTACTTCCTATTTCCTTCCTCTGCCTCGCTTACACCTTGCTCTGAGCACTAAGGTAGAATAGCAAAATTCATCTTTGAATATGGAAATTCAGCTCCTCATCTTCTTAAAAGGTACAGAACCAGAAACTAACATTTGCATTTCACAGTCTCCAGATTCCCACAGACCTTAATGAGCCAAGAGGCAGTTAACACAAGCATTCCTGGGTAAACTGGGCTTTCTATTGGCAAATAAATCTTTTTATATTAAGGTGAAACAATAATAATCATCTTAAACAATCATGTGGAGTGTGATTACAAAATAGCTCATTTGGAAGGAACATTATCAGCTTATGAGATCCTCAGAGATTATAAGACGGAAGGTGCCAGGCATAAAACCAACTGTTATGAGGTTTTGTTATTTCCACAGCACACGGAGGCAAAATTCACATTTTAATACCATAATGAGAAAACAATGCAAATTCTGATTAAGTAAAAAGTGAAAGCACTTGCTACCGCCAAATCCAATATTTCTCATGTCCTTGCTGGCATTGAGGAGGATTCACAGGAGAGATTTTTAACCTTCTGAGATGACTCAGGTATCATTTGGGTCTGCACACCCACATTCTGAGCATGCTTTCTTTGGTGGCTGGGTAATAGGGGTTTGCCAGCAAATGCAAACAATTACACTCTTCAATACTCCACTCGCTTGCTATTTACCCAAGATTTCCTGAAAGCAGAATTCCATCTGGCCCAGTTTAAGACATGCCAACCTTGTTTCAATGGTGTGTTTTCCAGAGCGGTATGACCTCCCTGACTTGGGCTTATAGGTAAGACATCAAGCCTGAGTTACTCAAGGTCAGAAGAATCGGGAGCATTGAGTAATGTTGCCAAGGTATTGAGATATTGTGTTACTTCTGAGTTCCAGCGTAACTCCTGCAATAGGAAAGAAACAACTAGCATTCATTCATTCAACGAATGTAATCAAATCCCTTTCTTGCAGGTGTTACAGGTGCTATAAAGATAATAGTCAGGATTCTTCCTTCATGGAACTTTGTATCCAACAGAGATAGGAAAGATAAGCAATCTTTAGGTCAATGGTCTTAGGCAGAGATGGATCTAAACCTGTTTCCTTCAGATAGTGGCAACCATTCCCCTTAATCTTATTTACACAAGGACAAATATTATTTACTCATCTTTCATTACAAAATTAAAGGTAGTTTTGAGCAAAGCCATTATCCCAATCATAAATTCCTGAAATAAAAACCAGTGCAATCTAATTCCTAATTCTAATGGTAAAAATTATGCTTCCTGAACTATCCATGAACATTTTTTTTTAATCTCGTGTTGTTTTCCCACTGCCACACACATTGAGCTTGCTTCTTCCCAAAAGAGAAATTGAGGATGTTTAGAGAGTATATTCTCATCCTAGTCTGGCTCCTACCTTCATCTTGCCCCACAGGTCTTTCTAAGTTCACGAATGACTTACCTGTTGCTATTAATAACTCCAACAGACATGCCTCGTGCCTCAACTTCCTTAGCTTCTCTGCTGCTTTCAATATAGTATACCACCGCTTCCACGGTGCTGCATTCTTGCAGCTTTTCTCTTTCTTTCTTGGCCTCCTTTGCTCTCTAATCCTCCTTTAAATATTTATAGTCCTCAAGGATGTTTCTACAACCTTTTCTCCAAGCTTCATACCCTCATCCTAGCTTCCATTACCATCTCTATGTCAATGACATAAGTTGACGTGTCCAGCTCAGGCCTCTCCTCCGTGCTAAAGAACAATATGCCCAACTGTCCGCTTGACATTTCCCCTTGCGTATACCACCAGTATCTCAAAATCAATACACACATCAAACTAAACTCTTGATCCACTTCCCAAACCCATTTTTCTTCAAAGACCCCTATCTCTATGAATAGCACCATTAGTTGTTGAAACCAGAAACTTCAGAGACAGTCTTTCTCCTTCCTTACCCACAACACCCAATCTACGTCAAGAACTGTTGATTCTACTCCTTATATATCTCTAGGACTCATCCAAAGCTCTCCAAATCCACTACCACCACTACAATCCAAGGCAACATTTTCTTTTTCCTGCACCACTGCAAGACCCATCTTCCATACTTACCTCTTTCTGATGCATTCTCCACATTAAAGCCAAGGTAATCTGATAATGTTGCATCCCTGCTTGAAACCTTTCAGTTACTCTCAGTTACCTCTAGAATAAAATCCAAACTCCTAACCTGGCCACTCCTGATAAGACATCTGCCCTTTTCCCTTAACTGTTTAGCCAAACTGACTTTTCACTTCCTCAAATAAGTCATACATCATCCATAGGACCTTTGTACATGCTGTTCCCATCACCTGCATCGTTCTTCCCACCCCTTTCAAATTTTAATTTAAATGCCCTTTCTTCTCAGAGAGGCCTTCACTGACTCCCACACTCTAAGCACCCCCTTTTTCCAAGCATAGAAGAGCTCATTGTGCTTCCTCTTATTTTAACCATGGTAACAATTATAATAAAGTGATTAATGCATGTTTCCCATGCAGAAATGTCACCTCTAGAGGGCATATAATAACTTGACAAGTACAATTCAAATAATAAATGAGTCAGGGAATTAATGACTAAAAGAATTTCACAAACTCCCTATGTGCGGGGTATGGCAATCAATGACTAGCAGCCCAAATACCACATGCCCAGTGATACGGTGAGATCCTGAATGCATTTTTAAAAAAATACATGGGAAAAATGCTGCCTTGTCATTACAAGCAGTTAAGCAACATGAGAAGATACATGTGTTCAGTTAATTCATGCTCAGATTTAATTAATCAGGTAAGTGTTTTCTCTCAGCCCTCTTGTCTTTTCTCCTGATATAAGCATCCAAGAGCTCAGTAAGAGAAAGCATCCTGTTATGTCATACCTGATCCTGGTTGGCTCAAAACAGTGTCCATCTATCTACACCATATCTCAGCTTACCTTTATGTACAACTCACCCATCCATAAGTGTGCACCGAAAATATCCAAAAATCCAATCATTGGCATTAGCCTGGACTCCATTCTGTTTCACCTGTGTCAACCTCCTATCTCTGGTCTTACCTTTTTCAGATCTTCAACTCCTGATCTGCCCCCCAGTATCTCAACATCAATCTCTAACTGTGTCCTACTATATCAGACACACTATTGCAGTGAAGGTAGCTAACTACTGCTGTGTAACAAAGTGGTTCAAATTTGAGTGGCTTAAAATAAAAACCACTTAGTATTTCTCAAGTGTCTGAAGGTTGGGTGAGGTGAGCTAATTTATACTGGGTTTGGTCAGAGGTGGTTGTATTTCACATGCCTCTCATCCTCCTCCCAAGACCAGTAGGCTCACCTGAGCATGTCATTCTCATGGAAATGGTAAAGGTGTAGGAGGTAAAAGTCCTCATGCACAAGTCCAAATTGAGCTTCTGCTGTGCCATCTGCTAACATCCCATTGGCTACAGCCAATCACATAGCCAAGCTCAGCATCAAGAAGTAGAATTTTCCCCAGTGCACAGCAAAGCTACTGGGAAAAAAGCGTAGATGCAGGGAAGGTTGAAAATGAGCCTAAGGAGTCATTCTACCTCCTTAAACACAATCCTCGTGTTCCACATGCAGCACAAGTTGGAGATGATCTGGCATCCTCTCTCCTTCTCTGCTCCCTTTGGCCCTTTAGCGGGCTCTGTTTCCTGGCTGGTTTCATCTTCAGGAAGAATATCAGACAACATGGTCCATTATGACTATTTCATAATAAAGATTAAAGAAATGGTCAATATTTGGAATGTTCTAATTTAAATCTCTTCTGAGATGCTATCTTTTGACAGAGAGGAGTGTACTTTCAAGGCAATCTCAAATACCATAAGGGTTTGTGCCATTTTGGTGTTATCAACACCCTGGTTATGCAAAGTATGGTCTATGGAACAGCAGCAAGGGTGTCACTTGTGAGCTTGCTACACATACAAGATCTCGGCACCCACTCCAGACCCACTGAATCAGAACCTGCCTTTTAACAAGATCCTCAGGGGATTTCTATACATGTGAAAGTTTGAGAAATTCTGATCCACATACTGATCCCTTTAAAAAATCAGGGAAACGTGAGAGGTAATTTTGGAAATGATAATAACTGAAAGACCGAATAACCAGTCCCCACTCTTTATAGGCCCAGAAAGGGACAACAAACAGCAGTGTTGCTGTTGCCATTGGATTATTAGACTCAAAGTTTCGGTTTTCAAAATCTCCTCTGGGAAGGGAAATGATACATTCCTCAGTGAACAGTCTAGTTCTTTTGAAATCATAAAATTTCAAACAAATTATAAGAAAGGTCAGGCTGAAAAAAAAAGCTATAATTTTATTAGGTGACTCCTTTAAGGCAGACAAAGCAGTTTTTATTCACTGCATCACTTTTATCAAATTTCTGGGTCATTTAAAAGGAAAAAAATTAAAGTTTTACTCAGAGTGAATAGGCATATACAGTCTGGGTTGAGTAAAAGAAAAAATATAAAAGATTCTCATTAATTGTGAAATTATAATGGATGACAAAAATAACTCAGTAATCATGTAGAAAAGACAAGCATCTAAGCAATTTTCTTATTACGAATAAAGTAGATAGAAAATATAATAAAGGAAGTACATTTTCAAACATAATCCACTTATCAGGGAAAAATGTGCTAAACGTAATCTGGACAAGAGAACTATATATAGTAAAATAAATAATAAAAATTTTCTCGTACCACTTTGTAATTCATCCCTCCCTTCTTTGCTGTGCCCAGGCCATCACTGATCTGCTGTCAGTCACTACAGAACAGCTTGCATTTCTTAGAATTTTATGTAAATGAAATCATACATTATGTACTTTTTCTTGGCCTGGCCTTGTTTATTCAGCATAATGTTTTTAGATTCATCCATGTTGTGAGCATATCAGTAGCCGATTTCTTTTCATTGCTGAGTAGTTTTCCACTGTATGAGCATATCATCACTTCTTAATGGATACATGGGTCATTTCTGTCCAGGCTATTAGAAATAAAGTTGCCAATGGAAACGTGTAAGTCTTTATGTGGACATATGTTTTTATTTTTCTTGGGTAAGTACCTAACAGTGGAATGCCTAGGTCATATATTAGGTGTAGGTTTAATTCTTTTTAAAAGCACTTTCAAACATTTGCTAAAATGGTCATA
>RJWJ010047952.1:0-10783 GCA_004363605.1 Indri indri | reverse complement strand
GTTGGGGAAAAAAAAAAAAAAAGAGGTGTATGGGGAGGCATCCACGGCTCAGGCTCTATCTCACCCATCAATCCTCTTGGCTAGAAATTCAGGAGATAATTTTAAAATTGGTCAAAGACCACTGAGTTTTTAATATTCATCTTTATTAATCTCATCCTGAATATGTGCACAAAGTATTCTGGCTCAGAGGCAGATTTCTTGTTAATTACTTTACAGTAAATAATAGGCATGCTGGCACCCCAGAGTGTCACAATGAGAGCCAGGTCAAATGTCTTACCCAGTAACTGGACACTCTGTAGTGAGTGATGAGGAAAAGTGATTTTTTTCTTAGAAAAATAATGAGTCTGATTGCTTGCTCCTTATGTAAATAAAATATCTCCAACGGCCAGATAGCTTCCTGTGTCTCAGCTTTTATGACCTGGAAATGATGCCAAGGTCTGGGCTTCATACCAAGGGAGATAAGACTGCCATCTTCCTGGCACCTCAGGGCTTAACCTAGGGACCTTATCTGTGTTTTAACCATTTGGCTGTCTCCAGGATATAAGAGAAAATTTATCATCATTTCAGAGCAGAACGATTAGACAAGTGGGCATGGATCTAGTTCTCGTGATATGCAAAGAGTGTCAGGAGGTGAGGGCTTCTTACAGGAGCACTAAGAAAACTAGGAAAGCTTTATTTCCCTCCAAATAACCTCAATGTTCTGATAATACCAAGGAGTGCCTGGATATTTCTCATGTCCAAAAGTTCAACTTGATTCTACCAGTTTTTGAGTTTATACTTTGCACAAAGGTGAGTGAGAGCCAGTCCTTGTCCCTAAGTTTTAATGACGCATATGGCCAATTTGTTATAGGCTGGTGGGACCTGAAACTGTGCCTTACCCAGTTTCAGAGCAGGCCCATCATCATCACATAGAGGGAGGCTCAATGTTAAATAGCGAGAGAAGATTCTATCCAGATGTCCTGCCTTCAAACAACACGATGAAAATTGCTGGCTCTGTCACTGCACACAGCTCCTGTCCTGGGGGCATGTACTATTGATAGGAAGTTATCTATCCCAACCCCTCTGCAGTTTACAAAATGCAATGCCCACTGAGTATCTCGTCAATCTCAGTAACTATTAAGTAGGCAAAAGAGTGATATAGCCCAGATGTTAAGTGACTTGCCCAAAGTCAAATGATGAATAAGTGACAGAACTCAAATACAGACCTTTTGACTATAAAACCAGAATACTTTCCACTGCCTTTGTTCTATGTAATTCTATGTAAACCTCTCAATAATGTTAAAAATGTAATGTTAATCATTATAGTAGTTGTTATTCTCATTCTACTTCTTATGACAGTAAGATATTATGTTGGTGCAAAAATAATTGCGGTTTCTGACTGAATTTTAAATCATTATATAATAACTAGGCTCAAACACATCTTTATTAATCAAAATAGGAACCATTACAATCAACACATTTTTGCCAGTGAGAAATAGTTTGTTTATTCCTGCAGCATAAAAATCCATGCTTCACGATTCAAGGAACTCTTGGAAAGCATTTTCTGCATCCTGCTGGTTGTGGAAGCATTTTCCTTGCAAAAAGTTGTTGAGATGCTTGAAGAGTGGGAGTCAGTTGGTGAGAGGTCAAGTGAATATGGCGGATGAGGCAAAACTTCGTAGCCCAATTTGTTCAACTTTTGAAGCATTGGTTGTGGGACATGAGGTAGGGCGTTGTCTGGAGAATTGGGCCCTTTCTGTTGACCAATGCCGGCTGCAGGCGTTGCGGTTTTCATTGCATCTCATTGATTTGCTGAGCAGACTTCTCAGATGTAATGGTTTCGCCAGAATTCAGAAAGCTGGAGTGGATCAGACTGGCAGCAGACCACCAAACAGCGACCATGGCCATTTTGGGTGGAAGTTTGGCTTTGGGAAGTGCTTTGGAGCTTCTCGGTCCAACCACTGAGCTGGTCATCACCGGTTGTTGTATAAAATCAACTTTTCCTCAAACATCATAATCCGATAGAGAGATGGTTCATTATTGCGTACAAGAAGAGAAGACAACACTTCAAAACAATGGTTTTTTTTTTATTTTTGGTCAGCTCCTGAGGCACCTACTTACCTTAGCTTTTTCTCCTTTCCAATTTGCTTCAAATGCCTAACGACCATAGAATCGTCGACAGCTGAGTTCTTCGGCAACTTCTTGTGTAGGCGTAAGAGGATTAGCCTCAATGACTGCTCTCAATTGGTCATTGTCAACTTCTGATGGCTGTCCGTCCACTGTGCTCCTCACCTTCAAGGCTCTTGTCTCCTTTGCAAAACGTCTTGAACCACCACTGAGCTGTATGTTCGTTAGCAGCTCCTGGGCCAAATGTGTTGTTGATGCTGTGAGTTGTCTCTGCTGCTTTATGAGCCATTTTTAACACGAATAAGAAAATTGCTCAAATTGCTTTTTTGTCTAACGTCATTTCCATAGTCTAAAATAAATATAAAATAAACAGCAAGTAAGAAGTCATTAGCAAAAAAAAAATAAAGCGAGAAATGTGCATTAAAAGGATGTTTGACACAACCACATTTAAGAATGTATTCCAATATCAAAGGGCAAATTTCAACAATGCTAAAATCACAATTACTTTTGCACCAACCTAATACAACTTTAAAAACCGGTCCAGCTTAAGAAATTGTATAAGAATGAATTGAATAGCATTAGATTTTGGCTGAAAAAAAAAGAATGAATTAAAGCCCCACTTGTCATATGGCTTAACTCTAACATTAGGAAATGGGGTTAGTAAGTGGGTGAACTGGGTGTGTGACAATCTAAAATGATATTGCTCTTTTTTTCAACAAGAGTATTTTATAAATATTTAATAATATAAATGCTTTAATGCAAAATGCTTAACCTTTAAAATTAGCAGTTTCATTTAAATTAAAACTCCATTTAACTAAAGATGGTTAACCTTAAGAATTGTACAGTAGTTGAATTCTGCTATATAATGCCACTCCTGTGCAATACAATGAGAACAGCACCATAGCTGCTTATTTTCTCCATTGCTCTTCCAAACCCCAAGGAGGAGGGGAGCTGTACTCAGACAAACATGAAACAAAATGCGACTCAAATTAACAGCACAAAATGATTCCTAATAGTTACAAATACATTTTGACTTAGCCGTACAACCAAATAGCTGGGGGGTAACTGCAGGTATTATTCTAGAGTTGATAAAAGGTTTTGTTTTTAGAGCTTAGTAAAAGTCCTGCACTAGATGAAAAGTCACAGTTTAAGGATGCATGTTGTTGGCTGAGTGCTGTGGTTCATGCCTGTAATCCTAGCACTCTGGAAGGCTGAGGAGGGAGGATTGCTTAAGCTCAGGAGTTTGAGACCAGCCTGAGCAAGAGTGAGACCCTATCTCTGCCAAAAATAGAAAAATTAGCCATCTGTGGCACGCGCCTATAGTCCCGGCTACTCAGGAGGCTGAGGCAGGAGGATCACTTGAGCCCAGGAGTTTGAGGTTGCTTGTGAGCTAGGCTGACACTGCAACACTCTAGCCCCAGCAACAGAGTGAGACTCTGTCTCAAAATAAAAAAGGATGCACATAGTTACTATGCATACACACTTAGTATTTATAATATAAACCCCAGAAATGTACATTAGAGTACCCTCACTAGTCAGGCACAGTTAAAAAAATAAAAGATGAGGTAACATGATTCTCATAGTTCAAAGGAATCCTGCCTCAAGAGTTTGAACAGCTGCCAATAAATCGCTTCCATTGTTCAGGGGTTAAGACATTTCTGAGACCCTTAGGTTTTAACAAAACTGTATTCATTGGCTTTTAGTATAGCGTCAGCATACTTTTACTGCATAGTAGATAACGTACTTCGCTATGGGTCTGTGACAGGTAATGGAATTCCTCAGTAAGCCAGAAGATTTAACATGTTCTAGAGCAACAAAATCTTTAAGCCATTTTGATATAGCTACGTAAGTTATGAGCCTGATGTGGAGTGCCTGCTGGGATAAATAACGTCTGCAAACAACCGTACAACAGCTCAGCCTTTAACTCCAAACTCTTGCTGAAGATGTTTTCATAGTGATCTGACCAAACAAAGTAGCTTGGCGGTCCAGAGACCAAATTCAGTTGCCATCTCCCCTTGTGTACTCAGTGTACTCAGGCAATGGAATGTTGACCATCAGATTATCAAACCTGGAAGGCATCATATCTCTAAAATCTTTTCCTGGTGGCTATTCCTTGAGTTTCAAAATCATTAATTCTTTTTCATTTTCAAGTGATTTGGAACAACTTCAAATCCACTCCAGAAGTCTCCTACTGTGGCTTCTGTGATTATTTCATTGGTTCTTGAATTAACTAGGTTTACTTCCGTATCACCAAACTCTTCAGTAAAGGAGTCAGGTTTCCCAAGTTCGGAGTTCAATTTATGATGCACTTCAGATTCCCTCACCAGCTGCCCTTGTTTCCAGCACTCCCCAGTCATATTCCAGTTGCTCCTGTTGTTGGGATCTTAAATGCACAGCAAGCGATGATCACAGAGCCAGCCGTGAGGACTGTCAGAATGCTGGGCTTGTCATCAGTTCTTGAGGCTTCTTAGATAAATCAGAGGATATCTTACTTTCCACCAAAGAAAAAAAGATATCATCAAGAATTTAGGGGGCCAGTCTTGAGTCCATTTTCTGCCTTTGTTTTCCTTGTTGACATTCCCACCGGGTAGGTGGGCCAGCCAGTTTGAAGCAGATGTGCTGGCTGGGCAGGCAGGCTTTGTGCTGCTGGCTGGCTTGGAGGCTGGACTCCCATCTGCGGCTGCTGGCTCCAACACTGATGGATTCTGTGGGAGCACAGTTCCGAGAATAGGTTTTTCTCCAACTAAGGAAGTCTGTTTTATGTCTTCCTTTGAGGCTGGCTTTGAAAAGAACTTGAATTGCCTATTTGAATAGAGACAATTTACCTTTATGCTACATTTTGCTCTTTCAAAATGAACAGCCTCCAGCAGCATAGAAAGTTTTTCCAGAAATGCTCTGTGTAGGCATCAAATTCTCTTGTTCATGTACACAATTCTTCATGCATCTCAGCTAGATGCATCTCAGGCAGTGCCCTGTTGGCAATTCTTCCCCTTCATCTGGTAGCAATCCACATACATTTCAAATTCACGCTGTGCAAGTGGAAGATGATGGTGTTGCAAGTATCACATGGTTCTTGAACACCTTTGACAACTCTATTCCTAGTGACTCCCTGCAAGATGCTCTTACTGTGTGACTCCATAGTTGACATAGCTTCCTTTTCAGAAATCACCATTTGATTTCTATAGGCTATATACCATATGCAGGCATACCTCAGATATATTATAGGTTTGGTTCCAGATCACTGCAATAAAGTGAATTTTTGCAATAAAATGAGTCATATGAATTTTTTGGTTTCTCAGTGCGTATAAAATTATATTTATACCCTATTGTCTATTAAGTGTACAATAGCATTATGCCTAAAAATGTACACACCTTAATTTAAAATGCTTTATTGCTAAAAAATGCTAATGATCATCTGAGCCTTCAGCATGTCATAATCTTTTTGTGGGTGGGAGATTTTGCCTTGATGTCGAAGGCTGCTAACTGATCAGGATGGTGGTTGCTGAAGGTTGGGGTGGCTGTGCCGTTTCTTTTAAATTGTTAAATTTTAACAATTTAACTTAAAATTGGCTGTGCCAATTTCTTAAAATAAGACAACAATGAAGTTTGCTATCTCAATGATTCTTCCTTTCATGAAAGATTTCTCTGTAGTATATGATGCTGTTTGATAGCATTTTACCCACAGTAGAACTTTCAAAAATGGAGTCGATCATCTCAAACCCTGATGTTTCTTTATCAACTAAGTTTACGAAATATTCTAAATCCTTTGTTGTCATTCAAGCAGTATTCACCACATCTTCACCAGGAATATTAATAGATTCCATCTCAAGAAATCACTTTCTTTGCTCACCTATAAGAAACAACTCTTCATTCATTCAAGTTTTATTATGAGATCACAGCAATTCAATCACATCTTCAGACTCTACTTCTAATTCTAGTTCTCTTGCTGTTGCCACCGCTCTGCAGTTGCTTCCTCCACTAAAGTCTTGAAGCCCACAAAGTCATCCATGGGGGTTGGAATCAACTTCTTCCATACTCCTATTAATGTTGAAATTTTGACCTCCTCCCATGAATCATAAATGGTCTTAATGGCATCTAGAATGGTGAATCCTTTCCAGGAATTTTTAATTTATCTTGCTCAGATCCATCAGAGGAATCACTATCTATGGCAGGGATAGATTTGTGAATTGTATTCCTTAAATAATAAGACTTGAAATTCAAAATGACTCCTTGATCCATGGGCTGCAGAACAGATGTGTTAGCAGGCACGAAAACAACATTAATCTCCTTGTACACCTCCATCAGAGCTCTTGGGTAATCATGTGCATTGTCAATGAGCAGTAATATTTTGAAAGGAGTCTTTTTTCTGAGCAGCAGGACTCAATGGTGGGCTTAAAATATTCAGTAACAACGGTATAAAGAAATGTGCTGTCATCCAGGCTCTGTTGTCCCTAGAGTACAGGCAGAATAGATTTATTGTAAGTCTTAATGGCCCTAGGATTTTCAGAATAGTAAATGAGCAATGGCTTCAGCTTAAAGTCACCAGCTTCATTAGCTCCTAACAAGAGAATCAGCCTGCCCTTGGAAGCTTTGAAGACAGGCATTGACTTCTCCTATCTATGAAAGTTTTAGATGGCTCCTTCTTACAATACAAAATTGTTTTGTCTACACTGAAAATCTCTTGTATAGCGTAGCCACCTTCATCAATGATCTTAGCTAGATCTTCTGGGTAACTTGCCGCAGCTTCTCTATTAGCACTTGGTGCTTCACTTGCACTCTTATGTTACGGAGATGGCTTCTTTCCTTAAACCTCATGAACCAACCCCTGCTAGCTTCAACTAGCAGCTTTTCTTCTGCAACTTCCCCTTCCTCTCTCAGCCTTTACAAAATTAAGGGCTTTTCTCTGGATTAAGCTGTACCTTAAGGGAATGTTGTGGCCTGTTTGATCTTCTATCCAGACCACTCAAACTTTCTCCATATCGGCAATAAGACTGTTTTGCTTTCTTGTCATTTTTGTGCTCACTGGAGTAGCACTTTTAATTTCTTTCAAGAATGTTTCCTTTGCATTCACAACTTGGCTATTTGGCACAAGAACGCAGCTTTCAGCCTATCTTGGCTTTTGACCTGCCTTCCTCACTAAGCTTAATCATTTCTTGCTTTTGATTTAAAATGAGAAACCTGAGACTCTTCCTTTCACTTGAACACTTAGAGGCCATTGTAGGGTTATTAACTGACCTAATTTCAATCTTATTGTGCCTCAGGGAATAGGGAGGCCTGAGGAGAGGGAGAAAGATGGGGGAATGCCCGGTATTGGAGTAGTCAGAACACACATAGCATTTATCAATTAAATTCACTCATATATGAGTACAGTTTGTTAAGTTCTGTGTCTTAAATGGGCATGGTTCGTGTGGTGCCCCAAAACAATTACAATAGTAACATCAAAGATCACTGATCGCAGATGTAATAATAATAATAAAGTCTGAAATGTGAGAATTACCAAAATGTGACGCAGAGACATGAGGAGAGCACATGCTACTAGAGAAATGATGCTGATAGACTTGCTCAATGCAGGGTTGCCACAAACCTTCCATTTGTAAAAAATACAGTATCTGCAAAGTACAATAAAGTGAAGCACAATAAAATGAGGTATGCCTGTAGCGAGGTGTGTAGCGCGCTGTATCATGTAGGTTTGTGTAACTACACTGTAAGATATTCTCACAATGATGAAATCATCTAACAATACATTTCCCAGAATGTACCCCTGTCGTTAAGTGACGCACGGATGTATTAGGTTAGGAATACCTTCGGAAGCAAGAAACAGAAAACTTGACTAAGTAAGAAGTCTAGAGATGGGTGACTGTTGATGTTAGTCAACCACTAAGCCATACACCACCAGGAGTCCAGACTTGCTATCTGTTTACTCCGTCATCCTTGGCTGTTAGATTTTCATCTCTGTGTCTTTCAACTTATGGTCTCAAGACGGACACCAAATTTTTAAGCAAGGAACAAGAGGTAAACGACCACTTCCAGCCCCTACTATGCCTTTCACCAGGGAAGCAAAAGCATCTCCAGAAGTCCTCAATACACTTCTTTGTATGTTTCATTGACTAAGACTGGGTCATTTGGCCACCCCTAGCTCTAAGAGAATGTAGAAATCAAGTGTCTTAGACAGGAACAAGATTAGTTTAGACTAATTATGATTCATCCTCGGGAGCTGGGCAGACTGCCATCTGTATTACTGTGCTTCACAACAAGCAACCCCCCAAATCTTAGTGGTTTAGAAGAACAAGTATTTGTTCCTCACTTCTGGAGATGTAGATCATATGTGACTCTGCTGGGTTTGATCAGGATTGACTGGGCTTGGACCCGGGCTGTGTATATTTTCATGTCTGCCCCACATCTATCTTTATCCTGGCACTACTGGCCACCCATGGCATGTTCTTCTCATGGCAAATGGGAGATGTACAAGAAGCCAGATAAAATCACATAAATACAGTTAGAGTCTCTGTTCATGTCATATCCAGTAACATTCCATTTGCCAAACATATCACCTAGCTAAGTCCAATACAAACAAGGTGGGAATAGGTACTCAGCTTACTCCAGTGGAAAGTGCTGCCAAGTCTCATGCCAAAAGGTGCGGATGTATAATCCAATTGCAGAGAGGTTATGAAGGATCAGAAACAAAAATCCAATTTATTACTTATTCCAAAGAAAACTGGTGCCCTGAAATTTAGAAATGGCCCTTTAGTAACCATCCAATTGTATCTTCCACATGAAGTAGTTGAAAAAAGGCCGTAGAAACCTATTGTTCTGGTTTAGTTGGCCAGGGAAAGAGGAGAAATTAAAGAAAATGGTAGAGTCACCAACTGCTTTCCTGGGCAGGAGTTTCCAGCTACAGTGTTGATACTGATTTCAGAGGTGCAGAACTGAGTATATTTACCCCAGAAGGTGAGAGTTCTGAGAGCCTACTGCCTTCAACGGCATGCTCTCCATGTTGAGTCTAAAGTATTCTTTGAGCATGAAAAACATGTACCTCAAACATAATATTTTCTAGGATTTTTTTAAAAATTAGGGCTTCATACTGTTTCTAATTCTCCCATCTCACTTTTTCTTTGAAAAAAAGTAATTTATTTTGAGTCAGTTCCCTTAGAGTTCATCCACCTAAGATATAAAACTGAGAGAAACCAAAAGTTACAAATGCAAAGCCCTCCAGAGTTGGGAGATAATTTAAATGTGCTGAAGCAGAGTTCATTACAGTGAGAGCCAGCCTCCAATATGGCCCCCAGGGATCCTCTCTCCCTGTTATTCACATCCTTGTGTTGTCTCCTCCCACACTGGGCCAGAGTTTGTCAGTGGTACCAATAGTATGCAGCAGAAATGTCAGTGGGTCACTTCTGAGATTAGGTTATAAAAGACACTACTGTTTCTGTCATGAGTACTTTCTTGCTCTTTCCCTCTATTTCTCTCTCAGATGACTCTCTCTTGGGGAAACCAGTTACCATGTTGTAACCAGGTCTATGGATGGGTCCAACATGGTGAGGAACTGAGGCCTCCTGACAACAGCCACCTGAATAAGGCATCTTGGAAGCAGATACTCCAGCTCTAGTCAAGCCTTCAGATGACTATCACCTTAGTTGATAGCTTGCCTGCAACCTTGTGAGAGACCCTGAGAGAAAACCACCAAGCTAAGCCACTATGGATTCCTGACCCACAGAAACTGCAGGAAATAATATGTTTGTTTTAAGCTGCTAAACATTGGCATAACTTATTCCACAGCCATAGATAACTAATACCGTCAGGAAAATATGGACTCAGTAGGCCCCCATTGAAAATGTTAACTCAAGAACACATAGCCTTAGTTGTGACTCAGGGATCAGGCAGCCGCCACTGTCATATCTCCCTCTCAACATTCATAAAACTAGTGTCTGAATGTCAAAAGGCTCATGTAATACAAAGCCAATATCTAGCCAACAACCATGTTGGCAAGCAGCAATAGTTGAAGCAACAGGATTATGACCTCTGCCTCCCTTGCTTTAGCTTCCAAATCTTACATCTTATACAACTATTTGGCAAAATCTAATTTGCATCTAGAACAGCAGCTGCAAGAAAGCCTGGGAAGTACAGATTTTAGCTTTCCAGCCTGTGTTCTACGGAAAGGCTCAGTGGGAGGAAGTTGAGTGGATGTTGAATGCTAGTTCACCATATCCGCCATGCTGAGCTACTATGAACGAATTTGTACAAACATCTTAAAAATCTTAGATTTAAAAAAAAAATAGATAAATTTAAAGCCAAAATCAAAACACTAATTACCAAAATTGGCTCAAGAAGAAGTATAAAATATGATAACTATAACTATTAAAAGAATCCAAAGTAATCAAAATTCTTCCTCAAAAATTTAACAGGATGACAATTTTATAACCAAGTTTTTTCAGAGTTACAAAAAAGTTAATCCCTATCCAAAAACATACTTTTCAAAAGACAGCAAATAAAAACAGATACAAAGATACTTAACTCATTTCACAAAGCTAAGATAATCTTGGTATCAAAACCTGGAAAAGGATTATATAAGAAAATAAAGTTATAGGTAATCTCACTGATAAATACAGATGCAAAACTCCTAAATAAAGCATTAGCAAATTGCAATCATTAATGTACAAAAATAACACTATATTATAAT
>RJWJ010047951.1:0-10769 GCA_004363605.1 Indri indri | reverse complement strand
TATCTAAAATGTGCCATCCTTGCTCTCTCATAAGGTTGTGGATTTTTGTCTAAGCCAATCAAAATACTCCATAATAAAAAAAAAGACCTTCAGGCATAAAGATTTTCTCATTCTGATGGCTATAATGAGAAGTGAAAATGGCAGCAGCTGATTCAAACTTCAATATAGATTTTAGTAAAAGTGAAGAGCAATATACTTTTTGTACCAATTATCTGTTGCCACAGACCACCCCAAAACTCTGTGCCATAAGACAATAAGCATTTGCTCAGCTTGCTTTGAGTGGGTGATTTAGGTTGGGCTCAGCAGGGACGTTTTTCTGCTATGTGCTAGACTCTTCACATGTCTGGGAGTTGGCTGGCTGGTATCTGATCTAGGATGGCCTTGGCTGGAGTGACAACCCAGCTCTCCACAACGTGTCTTTCACGTCCCCCAACCAGGCTAGCCTGGAGATGTTCCTGTGGCCTCACAGAGATATAAGAGTGAGCAAACCTGATTGTAAAAGAGAGGAAAGCAGAACTGTGCATGTGATTTTGAAGTCTCTGCTTGCTTCACCTTTGCTAACTTCATTTAAGCCATAGCAAGTCACAGGGCTGAGCACAAAATCAGAATCAGACTGTATGTGTGTAGGAGGGCTGCAGAGTTACAGGTCAAAGGGCATGGAATCAGGAAGTCAATAAGTGGGGTCACCAGTACAATCAACCACATTTCGTGGTTGTGTATGAATGCATTCTCATCACGTGCTTGAATGTGCACCTTCCTGGTCATCTTCACATGCCTTGGCTGCCAGACCAAGACACGTTGTGGTTCCCCACTTTAAGGGATGCATGTCCACTGAGGGTCTTACGAGTTTTTATTTTGGTATATCTGGGAAGTATTTCACAAAGCGTGGCCTCCAAAGACATGGCAACATAGAGAATTGTCTTATGTTAAATCAGAGTGGACACGGCTTATGCAAAGGGGAAATAGAATATTTCAGTAAACAATAAAATTTAATAAGAAAAAGGCAGACAGCAACCACTGGAAAAGCCTCCAATAAAGTGCTAATTAACATCCATGCATAAAACACCACCTACTTTTTAAATAAACAGGGTCTAAGGATGCTCCCAAATCCTCTTGTGAGATTCAAAGGAGTTCAGCTGTCAATTGTTATTAGCTCAGTAGTCAGGGTTCTGTGCGGCCAGAAGGCAGGGAGGTGTCTACACTGCACTATCCAGAGTTCTGTTATCCACTGTGGGGCCTATATTCTTTCCACAACACCAGGATCAACCAGCTGGTGCGCCCAGAAGGCAGACCCCCAGCCTTTTTCTCTGACTGACTGTCTTAGAGATAGGAGAGGACCAATCTTTCTCTCAGCCTTGAGGTTGAATACATTGTGGGGTTATCAGTGACATCACTGGAGGCAGCCTGGTTGTCTTTAAAGAGAACTGGACTGGAATAAGAACATTTGGATATCACACTCAGCTCTTCACTGACTTACTGTGTGTCTTTGGGAAACTCACTTTCCTTCTCTGGGCTCCACTTATCACCTGCCAAATTAAGAATTTGACTAAGGACTCCCACCTGTTGTTCTGGGTCTCTAAGGCCAAGTCCCTGTGTTGAGTCAGAGTTTAGAAGCAGGGTATAAGAACCTTATATAATTCATGAGTTTAACATATTTATTGAGTGTCTGCCACATGCCAGGAGTTGCTTTTGGTGCTGCGACTGTAACAGCAAGAAAAAAATTCTTGCTCTGAAGGGGCTTCTTCCCTCTCCTCCTTTCTCTCTTCCTCTTTCTCTTCCTCCTCCTTTTTTATCCTTTTTCCTTTTCTCCTCCCTCCATCATCATTATCAGCATCTGTAGAACAGTGATCTAGCACTCACATTAGCCAGATAGTGTACTAAGTTCTCCCTGTGTGTGTCACCCTGTGTGACCTTTATAACAGCCCCATGGAGGCAGGGCCTGCCACTACCACTTGCCCCTCTAGATCCACTGTCCACCTTTCTCCACCCTGACCCCGATGGACCTCATCAACCAACTTCCTTACTCTGAGGTGTCCAGTGCGTTTGGCCAGTGGAGACACTGGCAGCAGATCAGACGATCCAAGAGTGAGGTGAGAACATGACTGTACCTGGCTCCCTGCTCACTGGGTTGCCAGGAGCTCTGGCTGTGGTTAGGCAGTCCCTTCCATACAACACCTTCTCTGGATTCAGGCACCCACTCCTTCCATTTGTCTTTCAGGCCTGTGGTGGTACCAGCTTTCCAGTGTTGCAAGCCCAAGGGCACTGCACTATCCTTTGTTGGTTTGCGTAAGTCCTGACCACACCTTTGTGCATAATCCCTTTCTTCTACTTCCTTCCAATAACCCAGTTTGTGCCATGTGTTTCCTGCCCCTCTGTGATACATCCCTGTTTTCCATGAGGAAATTGAGCATCAACATCAGCCCTATCACTAATGGGCTGTGTGATCTTCACCCTGGGTCTCAGCTCAAATATGACCTCCCCAGGGAAGGCTTCCCTGGTGCCCTTTCTATTAATAAATAGTCCCCTGTGTCAGGTGTCCCCAAGACCAGCCACAGGTCTGACGACTAACTTGGAGGACTGATAAGACTGAGCATGTAGTCATATTCATGGTAGGACTAAGAGGATCCAAAGCCAAATTGGCCAGAGGAAGAGGTACATGGGGCAAAGTCTGGTGGAAACCAGGCACACATTTCCAAGAGTCTTCTCCCAGTGGGGTCACGCAGGATGTGCTTACATCCTCCAACTCTGAATTGTAACAACATGTGTGAAATGTTGTCTAGCAGGGAAGCTCATGAGGGACTCAGTGCCAGGGTTGTTATTGGGGCTGGTTATGTAGGTATTCTCTGCCTGGCATGTACCAAAACTCCAGACCCAAAAGAAAAGCAGGTTTTTGGAATAGACCACACTGTTTGTACAAACAGTTTAGGCACAGCAGGGCCACTGTCATCATTTAGGGAAAGTTTTACATCAATGAAGGGAACTGTTTACGATTTAAGTGTGCAGATACCAGCAGTAGTGGGTTGAATAATGGCACCTTTAAAAGATCTGTCCACATCTAATTCCCAGGACCTGTGAATGTGGCCTTATTTGGAAATAGGGTCTTCGCAGATGCAATTAAGTTAAGGATCTTGAGATGAAGACATCATCCTGGATTATCTGCTGGGACCTAAATCCAATGGCAAGTGTCTTTATAAGAGACACACAGGGGAGAATGGACAGAGAGAAGAGGAGAAGGCGGTGTGGCCATGGAGGCAGAGATTGGAGTGCTGCACCACCAGTCAAGGATGCCTGAGGGGTGAGGGACAGACCCTCCCCTAGAGTTCCCAGTGGGAGCAAGATCTGGCTAGACTTGGGACTTCCAGACTGTGGAAGGGTAGATTTCTGTGTTTTAAGCCACTTCGTTTGTGGTAGTTCATTGCGGCAGCCCCAGGAAATCAATGTACCAGGCAAGGGCCAACCTTGCAAACAGGCCTTTCTAACACAGTCCTCCCAGGCTGCTGTGTGGACTTTTTTTCATACCCTTCCTCTCCCCATGTAATTTGCCATCATAGGATCTGTTTATCTTTACAGCACTTTTATTACCCTAGTTATGTTGTTGTTTAGATGTTCATTTAACACATATTTATTGATCACCATCTATGTTTGAGGCACTGTGCTGGGTCTTGGGTGCAGTGTTAAGAAAACCAGGGACTCTGCCCCTATAGATTTTACAGTGGGAAGCTACAGTGGGAAGACAGATCATAGCGTGTGTCAGGGTGGTAGCTGAGTCAGCTGCCCTGTTCCACTTCCATGCGTGTTTTGGTCAAGTTCGCCACTTTCTGCCATTACTCAGAAGGCAGCAAGTGGCGTGTGGAACATCAGGATCACTGTTCAGAACACATGGTTGCTTCAACACAGCCCAAACCAAGCATATGAAAGATGTCTCTGTGTTCTAAGAGCGCCTCTGAGCCAGAAAGCTTGAGCTATCACTGGGCTTAGGAGCCATGTCTCAGAGGGTCTTAGCTTTCCTCTCAAGCTCAGAACCTGTGTAGTAGAAAAGCTCTGCATGTGGATGTTTCACTATGTTTACTGCACAACCTGAACCTCAATTTGGACTTCACGTATTTATTTGTTTATCACATATCTACCCTACTAAAATTATAGCTACCCCAAGACTCTGTTGCGTTCCCATTGCTGAGTACAGAGCTTGGAACAGAGTAGGTACTCAACGAATATTGATTGAATAAATGAACGAATGAGCCATACATTCCCTTATACAGAACTTATCACACCGTCGGGCAAATAGTGTCGATTCAACTGTCTCCCCTACCAGACCATGAGCACAAATCATGTTGTAATGTCTTTGCGGTTCTAGCACATCGGTGGGATAAGTCGAGGCTTGCTGAATGAATGAATGAATCAAAGGGGGTAAATATGAGTGCATGCACAGTAAACCCAGCTTTTGGAAAGTGTTTTGATGAAAAAGTAAAGCAACATTTCTCAGAGTACTTGGGAAGTCTCTCCTATATTTAGGTCGCTTTCCTCTGGGTTTTAGACATCCAGGACAATTAATTTTGTTCAGTCCATCACAGCCTGCCTTAAATTCAGACACCTGGGTGGTTTTTCTAAAACTTTGGCTGTTTATCTTGCAAGGCTGGTTCCCTAATTAATACTCACACCCCATCTGTTCTGCTATCCAAATGTGTCTTTGTGAGACTTATTAGAGTCAGCATCTAGAATTTTAGTTTTCAGATAATTTTCCCATTTATAATAATGACCATTCTGTCTAATTTTTATTCTTAATATTTCCTGATGGACTCTCCAAATGCATTCATGCTTTTGATCTTCTAAGAGAGCAAACGGAAAATAGACTAATAAAAATCCGTAATGTAACAGTTTTAATAAGTCAATCTGTCCTTTGCTGTCATAGAACCACGCTTCCATTTCACTGTTCAAGAACTCATCAGATGAAATGACCTCCTTGTCAAGAAAAATTACTCCATATGGTAATGTAATCACAAAGGAGAAACATTATTTTTCTATATATTATTCCCTGCAGAAGTTGTAGCAAGAAAGCCATCATATTAAAAATATTGAGGATGCCGAGGTTTCCGTTTGCCAGCCTGATGGAGTTCATTTTCTTTATAGGTGAGGCAAACTTGGTTCTCATTGGCAGCATTTTATTTTAAGGGTTCATTAGGCAATTGTACATTGCACTGGAACACCTGTGGAAGTGTAGATTATATCTACATGAATATAAATGCATTTGTTATGACTCACACTATTACGGTCAATAACAGATGCCTTTTTAAGAACAGGCACTTAAAAAGAAGTGTGTATGGATGCGTCCACCTATCTTCTGTAAAATGTTAGTGGCAAGGTTGTGTGTTTTTTAAATTTAGGAAGTCAGTATGAGGAGAGATTAAAGCATCTCTACTCTATTAAGCATCCCCTTCCGTTAAAAGTGCTGTACTAGTCAGAAAAATGTATATGTTTAAATAGCATCGTACTTAATGAATCCTCTCTGTGAACCACATTTACTGTACAAGGAAAATATTTGTCTTCATCTTGGTAAAGCTGGGAAGACAATTCATCCAAGGTTGAGTTGAGCTGGGAACCCTCCTGTCTCATGAATTATTCAACAGTTTCCCACTTCAGAAATGCAGGTTGGCTCTCTATTGTTAGTGAGGATCAGAGAGGAGGTAGAAAGATCCTTACCTGTTCAGGAAAAGAGCTTAGTGCATAGAGAAATCAGTCTTTGTTCTTGTTTTTTCAACTGGGTTCCTTTGTTCTAGATGTTATACAAAGGGAGCTGTTGGTGAGATATCAGTGGTATATTGGAAAGAACATGAAACTTGGAATAAAATTCAGCCCTGCTACTTCAGTGGTTTTTCTTGGGAAATAATTGAAATCCCCTATGCCTCAGTTTCTCATATGTACAATGGGGATAATTTTACCTATTGCATAGGATTGTTTTGAGGTTTTAGAGAAATAGTTAGCTATTTTTTTTAGACAACTAACAACTACCATGCTGTTTAGTAGTACAATTTGAAGTCAAGTGTGTGATGCCTTCAGCTTTGTTCCTTTTGCTTAGGATTGCGTTGGCTGTTCGGGTTCTTTTTTGGTTCCATATGAGTTTTAGGATTGTTTTTCTAATTCTGTGAAAAATGATGTGGGTATTTTGATAGGAATTGAGTTGAATCTGTAGATTGCTTTGGGCAGTATGGTCATTTTAACAATATCGCTTCTTCTAATCCATGAGCATGGGATGTTTTTCCATTCGTTTGTGTCATCTACAATTTCTTTCATCAGTGTTTTGTAGTTTTCCTTGTAGAGATCTTTCACCTCCTTAGTTAAGCAGATCAGTAGAACAGAATAGAGAACCCAGAAATAAACCTACATACCTACAGCCAACTGATCTTCAACAAAATTGACAAAAATGTACACCAGGGAAAGGACATCCTATTCAATAAATGGTGCTGGGAAAATTGGATAGCCATATGCAGAAGGATGAAACTGGACCCCTATCTCTCACTATATACAAACTTTAACTAAAGATGGATTAAAGACTTAAATGTAACACCTGAAATTATAAAATTTTTAGAAGAAAATCTAGGAAAAACTCTTCTGGACATTGGCCTAGGCAAAGAATTCATGATTAAGACCTTGAAAGCAAATGCAACAAGAACAAAAATAGACAAATGGGACTTAATTAAACTAAAAAGCTTCTGCATAGCACAAGAAATAATCAACAGATTGAACAGACAACCTACAGAATGGGAGAAAATATTTGCAAACTATGCATCTGACAAAGGACTAACATCCAGAATCTATAGGGAACTCAAACCACTGAACAACAAAAAACCAAATTACCCCATTAAAAAGTGGACGAAGGACATGAACAGACATTTTTCAAAAGAAGACATAACAAATGGCCAACAAGCATATGAAAAAAATGCACAATATCACTAATCATCAGAGAAATGAAAATTAAAACCACAGTGAAATACCATCTTATACCCATCAAATGGCTATTATTAAAAACTCAAGAAATAACAGATGTTGGTGAGGATGCAGAGAAAAGGGACTGCTTATACACTGTTGGTGGGAATGTAAATTAGTACGACCTCTATGGAAAACAGTATGAAGATTCCTCAAAGATCTAAAACTAGAACTACCATTCAACCCAGTAATCCCACTACTGGGTCTACCCAAAGGAAAATAAATCATTATATCAAAAAGATACCTGCACTTATATGTTTATCACAGCCACTGTTCACAATTGCAAAGATATTGAATCAACCTAAGTGTTCACTAACAGATGATTGGATAAAGAAAATATGGTAAATAAATAAATACACACACACACCCCCATGGAATACTACTTAGCCATAAAAAAGAATGAAATCATGCCTTTTGCAGCAACTTGGATGGAACTGGAGGCCATTACCTCAAGTGAAATAACTAAAAAATGGAAAGTTAAATACTGCACACTCTGCTCTGCTCTTACGAAGTGGGAGCTAAATAATGTGTACACATAGTCATAGAGTGTGGAATGATAGACAATGGAGACTTGGAAGAGTGGGTAGGGGCGTTGAGTGAAAAATTGCTTAATGGGTGCCATGTACACAATTTGGACAATGGTTACACTAAAAGCCCAGATTTCACCACTATGCACTATATCCATGTCACAAAACTGCCCTTGTACCCCTTAAATCTACTTAAGAGAAAAAAATAAGTAATGTAAGACTTCTGATTCTGCTAGAGTAGCTTGGATAGACTAAGGCTTTCTGGAAGCAATTGTAAGATCAGATAAAATACACCAAAAAAGGTGGGGGAAAGCTCTCTGAAAACATCAGAGAGAAACCAAGGTAACCAGGACTCGAGAGGCCAAATTATGGAGGGAAAAAAATCTCATTTGGGTTAGCCCCACATCTGCCTCTGATTTCTTTCCTTAGGGCATTTGCTGATTCACAGCAAGGGGGAATAGTGGTTGAGCAAAAAGAGGTGACTTGGAACTTACAGCAGTCTTGCTAGCATGGGGAGACAGAGGTTAGAATTTGTTGATGCCAAGACAGTTGAGAATTGAAGGGCCAATGTCCTAGAAAAGAGGAAACCGCAGAAAAATGACCTCAAAAGTCTCTGTACAATTTCACATTGATATAATTGTCAGATTCTTAAGTCGCATATGTATGGGGCAAGACTCAGGAAACAATCAACTGCAAAGCGGTTGCTAGAAGACTAAAGAGCTAAGCAAAAGTTTTGGCAGTTAGCTAGAGCCTATACAACTTTTGTATTCAAAACATCTGGCACTTAAGAAGTTACCACACATGCTAGGAAATAGGACCAAATGACTGAAAATCACAAGAAAAACAGATCTATGGGTGCTCCCAAGCAATGTGTGGCCCTCCAGTTCTTGAGTGAATTGCCAGAATTGGATCATCTGTAAAATGTAAATATATACTTACCTCATAGGGTATTGTAAGGATAAAGTGAATTAATAAATGTGAAATTCTTAGGATAGTTTTTGGTACAGTATAAGCGTCCTGGTTGGCTACTGTTAAGTAGCAAATGATCTTAGAGCAAGCATCGTGGTTTAAACAGCAGTAATAATATTACCCGTATGATGTTGGGGGTTGGCTAGTCTGGGTGAATTTGGCTCGGAATCTCTCATGTGGTTGTAGCAGCTGGAGCTGGGCTTCTTTACTCACATGTCTGGAGCCTGAACTGGGAATACTGAAATGACTGAGGGTTATAATAGCTGGGCTCATTGGACATCATTCTGTCTGTGTTGTCTCTCTGGATGGTCTGTCTAGCATGGTGGCCTCAGGGTAGTCAGGCTTTATACATAGCAGGTTCCAAGAACGACTGTGCTAAGAGAACCCAGGAGAAGCCATACGGCCTTTTAGGACCTAGCCCATGCACTTTTGACTCAGGTGATATTGCTGCTTAAGGTGCAAAAGTTGGTTCTTGAGGAGATGTGAAAAACTATTACTCTTTTTAATATATAAAAATGCAGATATACATATATTATAAGAAACATATATGTGAAATTAAAATTTAGAAGTGGGGAAGCAATTAGGAAAACAGTCCAAAAAGGCTCTTTAGAGACATATAGTAGTAGTAATAATAATAATAATAATAATAATAAAAGTTGAGAAATAGTGACCTGGCCTTAGAAGTCCCATAGTGTCATTTCAGCTATAGTCTATTGGTCGAAGCAGTCATAAGCCTGCCCAGATTCACGGAGGGGGTTCTATTCCTCACCTCCCAGTGGGAAGGGTGTCAAAGAATCTGCCACCATATTTAAATCCACCAGAGTGAAAATTCTACAGTTTCCTGAAATTACGGAGCTCTGTCAGGTGTAAAGTTATACTAAGCAAACCATGCAAACCAGTGAGAAGAGAGAATCTGCTAAGAGGCAGAGTAAACTTGAACTTGCGACAAAGCAAGAGGTCTTGTTTATGGAGTCACGTGAGAACTTTTACCTCCAGTGTATGGAAGGAGAGGTCAGGGAATCTAAGAGTTCTCTCCTGGCCCCATAGTCCAGTAGGGGCCCCCAGGAAAGCAGGCAGTGACTACGGATGCTTGTATAGACCCTGGGAGATGCTGTGATATGTTGCATTTGAGTCTGTGTAGTGATTATTTCTGACCTGAACACTCCAGTCTTAGATATTATATGACTTTACAAGCCAGAAGACTGACCGGGACAGGGAACGCGGCATGGATGAAGTACACACAGGTGGAGGGCTGTGCTCCCAATTGAAGGGTTCCCAGTTCGGTGTTTCATATGCCTCAGAGAATACTTAGAGGCATCATTAGTAACTGTTGATTGTAGCTGTTCCTGGGCAAAGGTTAAAGGCCTGCAGGGACTCCAGTCAGGCCAGGGCCTGTATCCCCACAGGGGACTGGGCTCTGGGCTCTGCCCAGGTGGACAGCAGATGTGTTTCCACCTCTCAGTGGGGTGGGCCGCCCCAGAACGCCCTTCTCATGGCTACTTCCTTTTCTCCTCTTGATATTTGAACATGCTTATTGATCTCTCCCTGCCCTTACAAAACTAATGCCTTTTCATTTATATTTCAAAAGTTACACATGTTTATTTTTGGAGCTCCTCTTCCCTTTTCAAAACCTAAAGTGGTGTGCGGGTTGGAGGTATAAGCATAGAAGGTGGGGGAGGTAAGGAGGTCAGGTGGGGGGAGTTCTTACACTTCTCGACTCAGGCTTGGAGTAACCTCAATGAAATTTGGACATAATGGGAGAAATGACAGATTTTGGGTGCCTTTCTTTGGAGTATTGATCAGAAAGCCCAGGAAGACTCCAGGAAATGGGCTACGGGCTGTTCTCTGCTGGAACCATCCACAGAAATGATGGTATTTCTCTCATATGTTGTGCATTGAAGTGTAAATTCAAAGAACTCCCTAGAATGAAACCTGAGCATTAATAAATTCATATTTTTGACCTAATAATTCTGCTTCTTGGAATCTCTTCTAAGAAAAGAATGAGAGAGATGCATGAAGATAACTTTGTGAGGTTGTTCATCCCAGTGTTATAATTTATAATAGTGAAAAATTGGAAGCAATTTAACTTTTCAACAATGGGGAGTTTGTTAAATAATTGTGATTGTATATATTATTATATATATAAACCTATATGGAAATACCAAACAGAGAATGAGTTTGTCTTACTGACATTCTCAGTGATACACACAGAGCATGGCATATAATAAGTGTGCAATACAATGGTTTTTTGGTAAGAGGTTCACTGAGATCCACATACCATAGACATAATTC
>RJWJ010047950.1:0-10783 GCA_004363605.1 Indri indri | reverse complement strand
ACCCAAATGAGTTGAAAACTTATGTCCCCACAAAAACCTACACACAGATCAGATGTTTATAGCAGCTTTATTCATAGTTGCCAAAACTTGGAAGCAACCAAGATGTCCTTCAGTAGGTGAACAGATAAACTGTGGTACATCCAGACAATGAAATATTATTCAGTGCTAAAAAGAAATGAACTGTCGATCTGTGAAAAGATATGGAGGAACTTTAAATGCATATTACTAAGTGAAAGAAGCCAATCTGAAAAAGGCTACACACCATATGACATTCTGGGAAAGGCAACATATGGAGGCAGTCAAGAGGTCAGAGGTTGCTAAGGGCTCGGGGAGGAGGGAGGGATAAACAGGCGGAGCACAGGGGATTTTTAGGGCAGTGAAACTATTCTGTGTGATACTGCAGTGGTGGATACATGTCATCACAAATTTGTCAAGACCCATCCAATATCCAGCACAAAGAGTAAACCCTAATGTAAACTATGGACTTTGGTGCTAATGATGTCTCAATGAAGGTTCATCAGTTGTAACCAACTTACCATTCTGGGGAAGGATGCTGACATTGTGGAGGCTGTGCACATGTAGGGCAGGAAGTATATGGGAACCTCAAATGAGTTCTATTTGAAGCCCAAACCTACCAACCAATAAGAAATCTCTAAATGTTCATCAGTAGAGAAATTGATAATGAAATGATAGTGCATTCTAAGCAATGTTACACTGCACACAGTGAAAATATAAGCACACATAGCAACAGGAATCAATCCCAGGAACATAATATTATGCATAAATTAAATTGCAGATGGACATATACAGTATGATACCATTTATGTCACATTGAAATATTGCAAAATAATTCTGTATAAAATATTAGAGACTATATATATAGAAAAATTCTGAAAAGTACACATTAATGATAAACATTAAATTCAGCAGAGTGGTTACTTCTTCAGGAGAACAGGCAGAATGAAATTAGGGCTGGGTATCTACTTAGTTTCAACTGTATATGTAATGATTTATTTTTTAGTTGGATGTTGGAACATGGATGTTTATTATAGAATTTTTATGTATTTTGTATTTCTGAAGTACTTCATTAGAAAACAGCTATGGAAAATGATGCTTGATTTGCAGCCAGAATATTTTTAAAATAAGCAGTAAACACTCAAGTGATTAATCGGGAAGTTTTGATGCTGTGAATAATAATTTTTTGTCTCGTTAGATTTGCATTTTCAAGGTTATGCCTTAAAAGCTGACAGCAGAACTTGCTTTACTGAAATTTTATTGTAACTCAACGTTTAGTTGGGATAAGATAGTCAACTTGGTGACTAGAAATATAGAAATGGAGACAAGCTAAGGATGTTTGCTCTAGAGACCTATATTGCAACTGTCAGTACTCCCAGGGTGCAGTTTGCATTTATTGTTCTGGCCACTAGTAATGGAAGTTTGCCACCAGTCTTTTATAAGCCTCAATTTGCATAAAACCTGTGGCCAAAGTTAGGGTTCTAGAGTTCTGTTGAAAACAAGCATACATTTTTCTCTCTACTCATACACCATTCAGCACAAAACTTCTAACAACAGATGTATGGGGATTTGTCTCTACACACCAAGCAATTCTCCAGCAACCCTAACTGTCCTATAACTTAACTCAATTTTGACATTATCTTACCTGGAGATAGCATCAGATCTCACAAGGGAGGCTTCAGTCCCACAAGACTGCCCCCCACTCCAAATGCATCACAAGTAGTAGGTTGTCACCTGTACTTCTGAGTGACCCATTATAAATCAGGGGTTCCCATGACTTCATGCTAGAGAGGCTCATAGAACTCAGACAGTTTATTGATGTTTGCATGTTTATTATAAAGGATATTATGAAAGATACAGATGATCAGTCAGATGAAGAGATGCATAGGGCAAGGTGTGTGGGAAGGGGCACAGAGCTTCCATGCCCTCTCCAGGTGCACCACCCTCCAGACACCTAGTTTGAGTTCATGAATCTAGTTTTAGTTCTGAACCCTGTCCCTTTGGGTTATTATAGAAGTTCCATTATGTAGGCGTGATTGCTTCCATCATTGGCCATTGGTGATCAACTCAACCTCCAGAGAGGTCAGGCATGGGGGCAGTGTTGAGGGGAGCCTGAGAGTTCCAACTCTCTAATTGCATGGTTGGTTCCCTTGGCAACCAGCCTGCATCCTGAGGCCCACCAAGAGTTGCTTCCTTTGGACAAAAGATGCTTCTATTCCCTCAGGAAATTTCAAGGGATTTTAGGAGATCTATGTCAGGAATTAGGGCCAAAGACCAAATGTTAGAACAAATATTCTCCTAGCACTTCTGTCTATAAGGGTCTTAGGAACTGTGTCAGGAACTGGGGCAGAGTCCAGATGTATATTTATTGTATCACAAGAGTTAATTCAGTCTCCCATGTTCATGGAGATATTGTATGTGCTTGACATTCCTTTCTGATTTTCCTAGACATAACCTCTCAATATTTTTAATATACATTGTTCCAGGTAGCTATTAACAATCAGTAGTACTTAAATGAAACCAATTTTCCATCCTGGTTTAATCAGGATAGGCTACGTTATGCTTAGATTAAAAAAAAAAAATCTCAGTGGCTTTCCATACGTGCTAAATGTCCAGCATTGGTTAAGGGCTCTGCTCCAGGTGATCACTCAGGAACCCAAGCTGACTAATAATGTTCCACAGCTAGAATGACTTCAGTTACCAAGGCAGGGGAGGAAAGGAGTATGGAAAACTTCCTTTTTTCTATGTTTGGTCCCAAGGAGACACATGTCACTTCTGTTTATGGCTAATTGGTCAAAGCTAATGGGCTGATCTAACTGCAAGAGAGCTGGGAAATTGGAGGGATCACATGTCTATTCAGTACGTAGTATGTGTTACCGCGACTTGGGCTGAAACTATAGATTAAGCTTGTTGCTACTTAGAGAAGTTTGATCAAGAAGAAATGCACCAGGTAAAGGGTGGGACGGCATACAACATGGTGTTCTATGTGTATATGACAGAATTTAGGAAATTTAGCATAATAAAGACTTTTAAAGATCCCCTGGCTCAGTCATTTAGTTTGATAAATGAACAAAGTGAATCCTAGTGACTTGCCCAAAGTCATTGATATAGTTAGTGGCAGTGTTGGGTCTCGATTAAAAAAGAAACCGAACCATCATTATGTATAGACAAGACGATAGTCTGCAATATGATTGTCTAAAAGAATCTGCAGGTTAGTTATTAGAACTAGTTAGATCATTCAGCAAAGTTGCTAGTTGTAAGATTAATGTACAGTAGTATCCCTATATTCCAGCCATAATCAATTAGAAAATTTAATAGGAAAAAGTTATTCACAATAATAACAGAAATTATAAGACATATGGAACCAAATGTAACAAAGAATGTATGAAATCTCTAGTGAAATGTCAGTGTCACTGACAGACATGAGGGAAGACTAGAATACAAAAAGGTATGCTGTTGGCTGTTTGTATCCCCAAGTTTTACATCCATGGGTTCAACCAACCCTGAATGGAAAATATTTGGAAAATACAGTACAACTATTTACATAGCATTTATGTTGTATTAGTATTATACATACTCTAGAGATGATTTAAAATATCCTGGAGGATGTACAGAGGTTATATGCAAATACTGTGTTTTATACAAAGGACTCAAGCATCCGTGGATTTTGGTTTCTGAGGGAGGTCCTGGAACCAGTCCTCCATGGATATTAGGGAAGACTGTTTTCTTTGGGCAAACACACATGTAATAATAGAAATGTTAACAATACTGATTATATGTAAATATATGCAAAGATGTCGGAGACTTGTAGAGAATGATAACTCCATCATTGAATATATATTAGCAGTGTTAGGCTAATATTTTGAAAATGGAGACAACATTTTAGGATGTGTCAACCTGAATATAATGTTTGAGAATGGTGTAATCCTTTGTGTATAGTCTCTATTTGTTAACATTATATCTATTTAAAAATACCAGAGAATATTAAAATAATAAAAAAGAATAGAAAACAGATTCTATAAATCACAGAGAAAGGCAGATTAAAGTTTCGAGTTTTCCTTGTTTGGCAGAAAGAATCACTTTAATAACATCAGAAGTACCAAAATGGTGCTGATACCCACTGTGGCACTTACAAGATATGTGGCCACGGGCCATTGTTAGCATAAGGCCTCAGTTTCTCATTATCTTCAACAATAGGATATGTGAAGTAATAATACTTACCTTATGGTATCATTATAATGATTCTATCATTATAATGATTATATGGGATAATCATTATAATGTGCTTTGAACAGTCGCCTTTGCAAGTGCATAGGACATGTGACCAGTGGTTTTTAGTCTTTATTATTATTTCTATTATTGCTAATTAGAATGCCAATCAGTTGTTTTCCATTACTACTGAAAATTAAATGTGAATCGACTCTAATAATGAGTTTGGATAGATTTACAGAAGAGTTTCTTTCTCTTAAAGTTCATTAAGAGTCTAAATAACCTATAAATGGTGTTGGCAGATTTTTTTTTTTTTTTTAAATTTTCAGAGGTAACAGAGTTTATCTTGGATAGTTTGGGAATTAACTAGTTTTCAGTTAGAAAGGACAGCTTGGAAATTTACTGGTTTCAGCTAGAAAGGAAAACTCTTTCTCTTGAAACTTTCAATGCGCTCTGTGAATTTTTGTACAATTTGTTAATTCATTTAACATATATTGAACATTTAGTAAGTTTTAAGCTCTAGCAATCATATGGTAAATAACATATGATTCCTAGTGTTCCTGAGCTCTTATGCCTGGTATGGAGGCAGGAAGTAATTATTTATCTACGTATTGTAAGTGCTGTCCAGGTTCAATACAAAGTACTAAATAATGGAAATCACAAGAAGGTCATCTTGCTTAATCTTGGGCTTTTGGGGAAAGTGATGCCTAGGTCAAGACCTGGAGAATGAGTGAGGTTGTTTGTGGGAATAACCTAGAAATTAGTAGATCATGGCTATGCAGAAAGCGTATGTATTAGGGGACAGGTCAGCCCTTCAGAAGGGAATGAGGCTTACGTGTGTTTGAGTTATTTTTGGGTGTATTCTTTGGGCAAATACAGACACATAATAATAGGCTTGCTCCTCATAAATGCAGAGCTTACCTATTATGCAAAATGTACTTTCAAGGTTTAAATCAATTTTCTAAGGATAATTGAACACATTTAGAAAGATTTTGAATGGAATCAAATTTTGAGACATGACTTTTAGAATGTTGACTTGTTATATGCATAGAATATATCACATCTCATTGTTATTTACTCAAGGAGTTGACTGTTGTGTTGCATGTTTACTAATTTTATTTCTGATGAATAAAGAGATATTGGTAATAAGTTAAAAAGTTTAAAATCATTAAGTTAATAACTTTATTACTATGGGATGATGATGGCTCTCCTGATATATCTAAACATAAGTAATGATGAGCTCTGCATTCTAAACAAATTGAATTTCAGTTCATGTGTAAATTTTGTTTTGTTCATTTCTGTTTTAGAGATATTTGAGTAATTTTTCACCAGTGCTAATAAGAATAGTATTAGCAATTTCCAGACCTATCAGAGTAAATAAGAAAGGGTTTTAGGGATATCATTAACACTTTTTTCTTACTGGTTTAAATAACATTTGATGAGTAAAAAGTGAATTGAGTTAAAATATAAAAATAATTTACCTTGGTTAGATCCAATTGGTGGTTCATGAATGTTAAAAATGTGATAATCAGAAAAAACTGAGTTGATCAAGGGAGACTTCTAAGGTGGTATATGTTGATATTGGCTTTGGATGGGGAGGCACATGAGTTGGTAATGTAGTATTTGTACTGAGTTTAATGAATGAAGTAGAACATGATAGAATCTCTTAAAATATGGAGCTTCCTTTTAATGTCAAAAAACTTTTAGGACTCTAGCATCATAGTAGTTGTATATTTGGTGTCTATTGAGAAAATAGAAAATAACTAAAACACTACTATGAATTCAGAAACACTGCTACATATTTAAATGTTTTATTTTATTAATCAAATATATTTTAAAAATTGTATATACAATTGCAAATATGTGTTTTTGTGCATACATGCACACACATATATATACATATATGTACACTTTCAAAATATATAAATTGATCAGTATACAGATGATGCTTCTAGAATATGTGGTGGTGTCTCTGATTGCTTTTTATAACTCCCAGCCCCTGATTCACAGGTTGGAAGCACTGAATTATGTGCTGAGGGTTGTAAGAAGAGTTGTTTAACTAGAGAACAAAGTTTTTGTGAAGGGAGTTAGTGAAATGGTACTAATGAGTGCAGTTTGTTTTTTTTTGTAGGGGGAGGATAAGGGAGTACCCTAAAATAAAATGGTGTTTTAGAAATTGCACTTAGTGTGTTTGGAACAAAACGGAGTGACGAAAGCCAGTAGAAGGGAGGCAGGATTATTTCTTGCAGTAATATTAAGTATGATCCAGTGAAAAATCTGAGCTAGATTGATACCAAAGGGGAAGGGTCCTGAAAACTTGGGGACAGAGCCATAGCAGACGTTGGTGATGTACTTGACATTGCCAGTGTTAGAATCCCGGGTTTCAGCACCAAAGTTGCCAGGGTGGGAGTCTGCCCTTGGTTCTTGGTGTGCTCTTGGCCAAAGAATGACGAGACACACCAAAGTGTCAAGTCCTGACTATTATCCTGGTTCTCTGACCCTTTTCTTGGAAAAATCACCAGCAAGTCCAATACAACAGAGTAATCTCTGGCAGGAAGCAGTTTCACACCAGCAGCTCTTTACTGCAGAATAAAATGGGTCTGTCTTTGCCAGTGGAGAGAGACAGACAGACAGACAGACCCACTCACTTCCTTACTGCCCTCTTGGATTGTTTCCTTTTATTAGCCCAATGTAGAGGGGGGCTCTTGGGAGGTGTTGGATGTTACCAGCTGATCAACAGGTGTCCTCAAAATTTCATCTGCAATACGTGAGCTCCATTTAAGAAAGCCCACCTGGGGGGTTAACGGCAATGCAGATTCAAGCTAATGGCATGATAATTACCCTTAGGTTACTCTAGGTCACTTTCTAAATCTTATTGTGCCCGGGTTAGGGAATTCCCAGATTGATACAGCATGCCCGCCTTCCCCAGGGGTAGCAGTTACTTGGGATAGGATTAAGGGTAGAGCAACACCAAAATGGAGGGCCCGCCCTTCTCCTTCCCAGGTAGAGCAATTGCTGGAAATAGCACCGAAACAGGGAACCCTTGTCCTGAGAAGAGCCAGAGATCATAGCTATCTACCTAACACCAGTAAAGTTCAGATTATATTCCTTAAACCTGGAGAAATGTAAAATATGTCACTTTAAGTAACTTAAAAAGACATTGAAGTGTCAGCTATCTGCTCTATTAATTGTTGAAAATACAGTAATTTAGACTGTGTAATTAATATCATGTAGGATTTGTAGGTACTATAAATTTCAAGTATATTTTAGACATTGTAATTTGATCTTTTAATATTCTTACTGTGAAAATTATCTAATTTTCTGTGAAAAATTCTGTGAAAATTGTCTAAAATGAATAAGTTTAATTGAGACCCTAGAGTATATGTGGTATCTTTCTATAAAAATAAAAAAATTGCTATAAAATTCATAGAGTTTAGTTTGTGTTTAAAATAAATTAATTTAATAAATACTCTATTGAGTGGTGCTTTTTTTTTTTTTTTTTTTTAAAGACATAGTCTTGCTCTGTCACCCAGGCTAGCATGCATTATAGCTCACTGCAACCTCAAGCTCCTGGTCTCAAGTGATCCTGCTGCCTCAGCCTCCAGTGTAGCTGCCACTACAGGCAGGTGCCATGCTGGATAATTTTTTTTCTGTTTTTTTTTTAGTAGAGATAGGTCTTGCTCTTGTTCAAGTTGGTCTTGAACTCCTGACCTCAAGTAATCCTCCTGCCTTGGCTTCCCCGAGTGCTAGTATTATAGGTGTGAGCCACCGTGCCCGCCTCTATTGAGTGTTGACTGTGTGCTAAGCAATGTCCAAAGTCATGGGGATGAGGCAGTGATTGAGATAGAGTTCATCATCTCATGGATATTTCATTCTAGTGGACAAGCACATAAACAGATAATGTAGTTAACAATTAGTGATACATGCCATGGAGAAAATTAAAATAAGTAAGCTGGTATAGTAAACGGCAGATAGTTCTGTTGGGTTGGTTTGTTGTAGAAGGCCTCTTTGATTGCTGAATATCCAGAAGGAAGCAGCCTCTGGATGTGTAGAGGAAGGAGGACTGTGTGTAAGTAGAAGAGATAGTGCAAAGACTGAATGGTCTTTGAGAATGAGGATGGACTGGTCAGTGGACAGAAAGAGGCCAGTGTGGTTGAAGTCCAGCAGGTGAAGGGGGTCAGTGACATGAGATGAAGTCAGAGATGGGCAAGCGCTGATCCTCAGAAGCTTTGAAAGCTGGAATAAGAAGTCTCGTTTTTATTTTAAGTGGAAAGCTATTGGATGCGGTGCATTATATGACCTGATTTATGTTTCTCAATGTTGTTACAGCATGGAGAGGGGACTGGAGAAGACAAGATGTGACAGGGGTTCCAACAGAGATGGTAGTAGAGGCAATAGAAGTAGTTGGATTCAGAATTTCTGTCAGATTGGATTTGAAAGTTAAAGGAAAAAGAGGAATCAAAGATTTTTGGATTTGAGTACATTGGTGAGATGAGGAAGACAGGTAGAAGGCATAGAGGAAGGAAGACTTATTAATATTGTGTTCTGTTTTGAATATGTTAGGTTTGTGGCATCCAAGTGAAGATATCATATAAGCAGTCTGATGTTAGCCTGAAGGTCTAAGGAGAGGTCAAGGCTGGAGACACAGATTTGAAAGTTGCCGGGTTTTTATTGTATATAAAAGCACAGGTTTGAGTGAGAGTCACCCAGGTGAATATGTAGTTGCAGAAGACAAGGGGGCTCAGGTGAGGCATTTGCAACTTTTAGAGGCAGAGCAGAAGAGAATGACTCAGCAATGCAGACACTTTTTTTTTTTTTTTGAGTCTTCTAAAAATATAAAAATCTTTCTCAGAATCCTTCTTGTCTAAATAAACCAAAACAATGGGCTATCAGTTTAATAATGCACAAAGCCACTGGGGACTAAAATGCAAATACTGTATACAGTTTAATTTTAGTGCTAACTCTATTTCGTTGCAGTAGAAGTTGAAAAGTATATGATGAACACAAAAAATAAAATCACACTTTTGGAAATTATGTAACACATGAATGTATTTGGAAAAAAACAGGAATGTAAAAGGAACAAAACAGTTGTCAAAAAAAAAAAACAAATGGTAAAAGTACATACATAATTATAGTTATAGTTCCTATGTGGGAGAAGAAGGAAAAAATAAAACTAATAGAAGACTTCATTACAGAAATAGAAATACTTGAGAGGGAGAATATTGATTTATGAAGAAAAAGAAGGAAAGAATAAAAGAAGACAAAGCCATGAAGCTGATCTGCAAATTTAAATATTTAGGGAAAGGTAAACTTTATGCTGTACTGTAACAAACTGCAGGAACAGGTAAGGCATATACTTGTCAGTGTGTTTAACACACAGAGCGTTGACTTGTATAGAAGTTAAAACCACCATCTGCCATTTTTGTAATACCCCACCTACAGAAAAGAAAGGTAAAGGTGGGTGTTAGACTTAAAGACCTCAGTGCACGTCTCCAATTCAGGAACAACAACTATTTCAAACAATTTAAAGGCATTTTTAGTGGATTCACATCAATTGGGAGTATAATGTGATGGCTGGATTCAGAATAAGTTTGAAGCAATATAGCTGCCCTTAAATATCAACAATAATTTAGGCTTTGAAGTTTCTTAGTTCTTAAGAAAAAGTATTTGGAACTCATATTGAGAGTTTCACTGTGAAAGCATGTTCCTAATATATTGGGTCCTGATTTATATATATATATATATATATATATATGTTAAAATGATTCTGCTGATGAATTAGAGTAATTTATTCCTTCGGGAGCAAGTTACACCATTCTCTTAACCAAGCAAATTATTCTTTATGATAATCACTTGTTTGTCACTCAGCCATGGGCATGCGTTCTCACTCACCAGCTCTCCTGTGACCCGGATGCCGGCATTATGCTTGGTGCTGGGCAGAAAGATGGAGATGCAGTTCCTGAACTCAGGAGCACAGCGTTTCATGCACACACTAATTCAACAAGGATGTCTGGCAAGGACTCACAATCCTTTAAAATTATATCTGAAATTACATATACAGTGTGTGCATTTTTAAAATCAGATTAACAGAGAGGTGTGTGGCCAGGTTAAGAATAAAAAGACAAAGAATGATTGGTGTAGGCTTTACAGACGTAATAGGTGACTGGAACACAGAGCTTTGCTTTTGTTTTCTGATTTGGCTAATCTTCTTAGGGGATCAAAATCTTTAACCTTGGCTTCCCTAGCTTCATTCTGTTTTCCATGAGTTTCCATTAGCGCCAAGAGACCAATATCATTGCAGCAACACAACAGAGAATGAGGTTGATTTTTTTCTGTATAAAAGAAAAAATATTTTTAAAAGATTTATCTTGCTTTTGTATCATATGTGTGCCTCTGTTATTTAACCAATAGATGGATGTGCTCAGTGGTATTTTTCTTGGTGAAAATTATAAATAGTGTAGTTCTTTTTTTTTTCTATTTCATAGTTCTACATAGGTTTTGACCTATGTAGTAAACTCAGAGGTAATCTTAGCTTAAATTCTTAAAATGCTATGGACTT
>RJWJ010047949.1:0-10788 GCA_004363605.1 Indri indri | reverse complement strand
AAGATTCTTTGGCCTGTAATTGGTTAAAGACATGAAGCTTTGTCTAAAGGCTTGGAATGTTTTAACATAAGGAGCTCTTTATCAGAGATAAGCCACTGGACATAGATTTGTTGTGTAAATTGAGGACCTGCAGGTTTGTCTTGCATACCCTTAGGCCTGTTAATGGGTTACAAAGGATGTCACCAAGAAGGGAGGGGGGCATGATAAGGCATGTCTGACCTCCTTCCTCTTGGCAGACAATTTAGTTTTAGGATATTTCTTTGGCCACGAGGGGGTCCATTTAGTCAGCCGGTGGAGGAGGTGAGCCTTAAAATTTTATTTTAGTTCACACTTTTGTGCCCTGTCATGTTCATTACTAAAAGTGAAACTAGGTAATACACAGTCTTTTTCATACGTCTCTTTCTTCAATACTACAACTGCAATGTGGTGTGACAGTATCTGTGATTTCTTTTGGTGACTGCGATGGTCTTTTGATATGTCAGTTTGCATAGGCAACAGTCCCCAGTTCTTCGATCAAACAGTAATCAGCTTCCTGGGAAGGTATTTTGTAGATGGGATGAAAGTCCATAGTCAGGTGACTTTAAGGAAGAGGGATTATCCTAGGTCATGTGGGTGGGCTGGATGCAAACACGTGAAAGGCCTTACGAGCAGAGCAGAGCGGAGGATTCCCAGAAGAAGACCTGCTGCCCGCGAGCTTCAGCTCCTCCCAGAGAGTTCCAGCTTGCCTGCCCTGACGGCCCTGCCGCATGGATTTAGGACTTACCAGTGCCTGCAATTGCGTAAGCCATTACCTTGCGATAAATTTAATATATAGGCCGGGCGCGGTGGCTCACGCCTGTAATCCTAGCACTCTGGGAGGCCCAGGTGGGTGGATTGCTCAAGGTCCGGAGTTCGAGACCAGCCTGAGCAAGAGCGAGACCCCGTCTCTACTAAAAAATAGAAACAAATGATCTGGACAACTGAAAAAATATATATATATATAAAAAATTAGCCGGGCATGGTGGCGCATGCCTGTAGTCCCAGCTACTCAGGAGGCTGAGGCAGAAGGATCGCTTGAGCCCAGGAGTTTGAGGATGCTGTGAGCTAGGCTGATGCCACGGCACTCTAGCCCGGGCAAAAGAGTGAGACCCTGTCTTAAAAAAAAAAAAAAATTAATATATACAGTTGTTCCTCATTAGTCACGGATTTCATACAGTATTAGCAAATTCACTCTCGCTAAAGTATACTGGTAACCCCCAAATTAATACTCGTGGCACTTTTGTGGTCATACATGAACATGCACAGAGTGGCAAAAAATGTGACTTGTCTGACGGGCACAGTCTCAGTTGAGGTTGAACAAGGTCACTCTCTGCCTTTAGCTCTCATGCTATAAACAAGTGTCCTTTTTGTGGTCTATTTAGTGCTGTGTTTTTTGCATTTTGTGCTTTTGTTGATGATTTCCCTGTTTAATGTGGCCTCTGAGTGAAGTGCTCAAGAAGTGTCCGGTGTCCCTAAGTGCGAGAAGCCGTGATGTGCCTTAGGAGAAAATACTTGCCTTAGATAAGCTTTGCTCAGGTGTGAGTTGTATTGCTGTTGGCCATGAGTTCAATGTTAATGAATTAACGCTCTGTATCAGGTAAGATGTCTTTAAACAGAAACAAACATAAAACAAGGTTATACGTTGATCAACCGTCCCAGAAAATGAGATGGGTCTACTCAGCCAGGTTCATCACAAAGGTGGATTGATAATCCCAGTAACAGAATCCGCCATCCCGTCTGTGCCCCCACACCAAGTGCTCCTCAGCTGAAGGTCCTGGGCCATGAGGACTTCCTCCTTCATCATCCTCAGACCATGGGCTGGGCCTTGGTCCTTCCTGCCTGGGCTCACATTTCACCTCCAATGGCCGATGCCTCCTTGAGCGAGCGCAGCTCCGCTGCCCCCACGATATCGCCCTTGAACGTCAGTCTTGTTTCCATTTTGTGGGTGAAACTGAGCTTCACAGGGTGACTAGACTGGCACAGTGCTTTTTCCAGGCCGAGGGACCCTGTCTTGCCTTCGTCACTCTCAGATTTCGGCTTTGCCAGACCTTTTGCCTCAACATCTCCACTGCTTTGGGTAGGAAGTGGCCGTCCTTGCACTCAGGATGTGGTCCGTCCCGGGATGATCCAGCCCCAGTCTCTGGTGTGAGGGTGGAGGATTCGCACATACTTCCTAGAATCCATGGTTCCCGCCTCAGGCTCACACCTGGGCAGATGCTATTACACGACTGGCACGGCCCCTGCCCTTTCCCTCTGCATGGGATCACATTTTCACACCCCTTCCCAATGCTACAACAACACATGTCCCGTGACATGGAGCTGGGCATTATCAGACAGAGACCTTTAGTTATGACCCCCCCCCCACAAGAGGACATGTTTCTCCCCAGAGGGCTCCTTCATGATCTGGAGCATCTCGGAACATCTTGGCACCTGCCCAAGAGCCCAGGAAAATCTGTGATAAATCTGGTTGCCCTTCCTGTCTTGGCACCTGCACTGTTGCTTTGAGCATCCGAGGAGAGCTCTGGGCCCTCTCCAGAAAAAGCCACGGGCCCATACGCAGAATCTTGCAAGCAACTTCAAGGGACTCGTGAGCCCCAGGTCTTTCTCTCAGTCTCTTCCCCTGTGTCCAACATCACTGGGTTAGGCAAAGTCAAGGCAAAAGGCGAAGGATTCCAGTTCTACTCTCATAAATGCTTAGCAGAGGTCGCAAGGCTAGGGGCAGGGTCATATAGCATGTTGGAGACTTGTAACAGGCCTCACTGGGAGAAAACAGGGACAGGACTAGCGCTGGGTTCTGCTTCTACCTGGGAGTTAGCCAAGCTCGAGGTGAAGGGCACAGTCCTTCCGACTGCCACATCTGCCCAAGGCTTGTGGCACCAGCTGCAACGAGTTCCCCCAAGTGTCCTGTTGCAGGGAACAGTCGCCACAAGACTGCCTTCACTATAGAGGCTACCCACAGATTCAGGGTCCCCAGCACTACCTTTATTATATCAGCTGCCTGTAAGTAATTGTGGCCTCGGGTTTGATAATTCGCTAGAATGGCTTACGGAACTCGCTGAAAATTAGTGAACTCCTGGTCATGTTTATTATAGGGAAAGGATACAAATTAGAACCAGCCAAAGGAAGAGACACACAGCACAGAGTCCAGGGAGGGTCCTGATGGGGAGTCACAGATGGCCTTACCTCCGCTGGCCATGATGAGTGGCAGTATGCACAGAGTGTTGCCAACCAGGGAAGCCTACCCCAGCTTTGATGGCTGGAATTTGTGCTGGAGTTTCCTTATGTGGGCATGATTGATCGGATCATTGCCCACATGGATGAACTCAATCTCCAGTTTGCCCCCTACCTCCCACCCCAGGGGTTGATCTGATGTCTCTGGCCCCAAGGCCCACTGTGAGTCACTTTGTTAGAACAAGCTATCAGGTATGATCCAAGGGGTCCATTATGAGAAATGAAGACACTCCTATCGCTTGGAGAATTCCAGGGGCTTCTAGGTTATCTCCCAGGAGCCTGGACAAAGGGATAAAGGCCAGATCTCTCTCTGGGGAGGCCGAATTGCTTAGTAAACAGCTCCTGACCTCAGCCCTCTACCCCTCAAGCAGGGTGCTCACCCCAATTCTGACTGTGCATTCCACTTTGTGAGGGACCCCACAAGTCTCCCTCAACCTGGGGACTGGCAACGGGGAAATGCTGAGGTGGGTGGCTGACCCCAGGGCCTGGCTCAGGGTGGGAAGGAAGGCATCTATGCTGCCCTCCCATGAGCCCCTGGGCACTCCTCTGCACAACCCACTGACCTTCAGGCCTTTGGCGCAAACCCTGTCGCTTTCTGCAGTATCTTTGCAGGAACCCAGACTCCTGCCTAGTCCCTTGCAGGAGAGCAGACAGTGGCTTGTCTCACTGCCTCTTGAAGAGGAGCTTGGAGGGTGGCCCCCCGCGGAACCTCTGCCTGTGGCTCCTGTCCTGGGCACTGTGTGGAAGTGGCCACCGTGAGCCACATCCTGTCCTGCGTGATGTGGACAGAGGATGCAGTGGTTCAGGGTTGGGAGGACAGACCAGACAACCAAGAGTGACCAGGAGTTCCCCATGCCTCCTGACTCTAGACCAGCGGTCCCCAACCTTTTTGGCATCAGGGAACAGTTTCACGGAAGACAATTTTTCCATGGATGCAGGGCGGGGGGATGGTTTCAGGATGATTCCAGTGCATTACATTTACTGTGCACTTTATTTCTATTATTATTACATTTAATAGATAATGAAATAATGACGCAACTCACCACAATGCAGAATCCATTGCCGCTGCTGATCTGACGGGACGCGCAGCTCGGGCACCGCCGTTAGGACGGGGAGCGGCCGTGAACACAGGCGAAGCTTCCCTGGCCGCCCTGCCGCTCACCTGCTGTGCAGCCCGTTCCTAACAGGCCACGGACCTGTACGGGTCCGCAGCCTGGGGGTTGGGGACCGCAGCTCTAGACTGATGGGGGTACAAGCGGATTGCAGAAGCTGGAGGAGGGAATGGGGACAGTGCTCCGAGGGACTCTGGCTGTGAGGTCAGAAAAAAGGGCATAATGGAAGAGGTTCATGGGATTGAAAGACTTTTTCGTCTTTGGTTATTGTATGTGAAAGACTTGAGCCCATTTAAAAGGCTCTTCAGAAGGGTTAGTGGAGCGGTGGGTGTTGACCACAGAAAAGAGAAAGAGGGTCCTAAGGAACTCTGGAAGGCGGGGCTCTGAGACTCAGGTCGAGGGGCGCCCTCAAGAGGAGGGGCAGTGGGTGTTCCCCTTTAAACTGGAAGTGCTCCTCTCACGGTCCCTCCAGGCCCTCTGTGAATTAAAAGGCAGGGTCGTTGTTGAAAAGAGGAGAGATGTTAGAGTCGAAGGTTTGAGAAGAGCATGCAGGGGTGGGGAACCTGCGGCCTTAAGGCCACACGTGGTCTTCTAGGTCCTCCAGTGTGGCCTTTTGACTGAATCCAAATTTTACAGAACAAATCCTTTTATGAAAAGGAGTGCAGCAGAGAAAGATGAAGTTTTTCTCGCCTCCTTTGGTGCTTAAAAAAGAACAATCTTGAAATCAGAAGGCCAAGATGGAATTGTGTTGGGACCACGGGATAACTATTTGCTTAGAAAAAAATTGAATTTTTTTCATGTCTTACATTAAAATAAATTTCAGGTGGATCAAAGGTATTAATGTGAAAAGTAAAATATAAAAGTACTGGAAGAAAATATGGGAGAATTTATTTTATAATCTCAAAGTTGGAAAGGACTTTCTAAGAATGATATAGAACCTAGAAACTATAAAAGAAAGGATAATTTACATAAAAATATTACTGTATTGTAGAACGTTATGAACAAAGTCAAAAGACAAATGACAAACGGAAAAATATTTGTACTGCATATCACATAAATTTCTTCGATGAAGCCCTTCTACAAATCAATAAGAAAAAGACAAATAAATCAATAGAAAAACAGCAACAGGGCCAGGCGCGGAGGCTCACGCCTGTCATCCTGGCACTCTGGGAGGCCGAGGCAGGAGGACTGCTTGAGCTCAGGAGTTTGAGACCAGCCTGGGCAAGAGTGAGACCTTGTTTCTACAAAAAAATAGAAAAATTAGTGGGACGTCGTGGTGTGTACCTGTAGTCCCAGCTACTCTGGAGGCTGAGGCAGGAGGATTGCTTGAACCCAGGAGTTTGAGGCTCAGTGAGCTATGATGACGCCACTGCACTCTAGCTGGAGTGACAGAGTGAGACTCTGTTTCCAAAAAGAAAGAAAGAAAAAACAAAGGAAAATGGACAGTGGATACAAACAAGCTGTGAAGCAGGTTCGCTGTGCACTGGTTGCCACTTGTCTGAATCCGGCTGGACAGAACACACACACAAGTTATGTGAAGTGGGTTTATTTCTTACACATAGTCGGCAAGGTGCAGGATTCATTGAGAGCCCGTCGACCCCCAAGGCTCAGGAAAGCCGTCCAGGGCTGATGGAGTTTCAACTGTGTGTGCCCCACATGCACCGTGGTTGAGGGACCCCAAAAAGCATCCTGCCCTGACTTATACCCCATGAGTCACCGGCCTGCGGTGCTGAAGGATGTTATGTTTTTAAAGGGGAACAGAGCCTCAGCTGTTCTGGCCAGCTGCCCCTTATCTCCAGATGTCGCATTCCCAGCACATTCGACAGTTACTCCTGACAGCTGCAAGTGAGAAAGGGAGAGGACTGCGTCGGTCCAAGGCTACCCAGAGAACTGTCCTGCACCAACGTTTCTCAGAAGAGGAAATACAAACGAAAAGATGTTAACTTCATTCAGAGTAAGAGAAATGCAAATTAAAACAATAACACTGTGTACCTTTTCTTACCTATTACTAATAGATTGGTGAAAATCCCCAGGTTTGCCGACACACTCTGCTGGCAAGTGTGTGGGATGGGGGGTCCCCTGCGAGTTGCTGTGGGGCATGCTGTTTGGCACAGTTTTCAGGGACAGTGAGTTGGCAGTAGCTTTCTGTCTGTTGTGGGCTAAGTTGTGTCCCCTGCAGAATGCATATGTTGAAGTACTAACCGCCAATACCTCAGAAAGTGACTGTATTTGGAGCCAGGGTCTTCAAAGAGATAAGGTAAAATGAGGCCGGTAGGGTGGGCCCTTGTCCAGTATGACTGGTGTCTCTGTAAGAAGAGGAAATTTGGACACAGTCATGTACGGGGAGACCGTGTGAAGGAACAGGGAGAAGACGACCATTTACAAGGGGAGGAGAGAGGCCTCAGGAGAAATCGCCCTGCCAACGCCTTGATCTCTGACTTCCCGCCTCTAGACTGTAAGGAAATAAATTTCTGTGGTTTAAGCCACCCAGTCTGTGGTACTTTGTTCTGGCAGCCCTGGCAAACTAATACCCCATCAAAATTTAAATTGATCTAGAAATTCCACTTCTAGTAATGTATGCTACGGGATGGCACATGTGTTCAGAGCGTGTGCAAAGATATGCAAGCAGTATTGTTTGCATCGGTCAGGGCTCAGCCAGGAAAACAGAAGCCAATCTAGGTATTTCATGTAGAAAGAGATTTAATACCGGGAATTAGGGATTTGCAGAAGCATTGGAAGGGCTGGGAGAGGAACGGTCAGGAAGGTTCTAGGAGTGAGGGGATGGATGGTAGGGAAGTTGCCACTGATGATCCTAGGTGCTGGCAGGACCAAAGCAGATGACCCCCAGGAGGACGCCCGGAGCTGCTGGAAGCTGTCACCAAGGATCTCAGCTGCTGAGAGCACTGCAGTGGAGGTCGTGGAGAGCTCTGCCCAGAAGCCAGGGAAAGAGGTCGGTGATGATTTTCACTGCTTACCTGTAACTGCCACTGGAGAGCAATGGCTTCTGCTTCCTTCTGCCTTCTAAATCCGGTGAGGGTGCCCCTCGTGGGCAGAATTCAGCCTGGAACATACTGGAAATGGATTCTGGAAATGCAGGGACACGTAGGAGGGGATGGGAATGACGTTACGTTGACATCAATGTTGCATCGGCACTGTCGGGCCACGGGCGCTGCCTGAACTCCTCACGGTTTGCTCATAGATGGAGCAGCAGCACCTTCCAAAGGAATGGGCAGCTCCACGTGTACGGGTGCAGAATGATCTTTCAGAGTCACTTTTAAGTGAAAAAGCAAAATATAGCGAGCCTAGTGTGCTGCACTTTGTGTGAAATATACAGGGAGGGCGTGGCTGCATATACGCTGGGTGTGCGTGGACACCCTTGAGCGCATCCACAGAGACAGGTGGCAGCTGCAGTGGGGGTTGGGGGGAAGAGGAAATTTTCTTTACTATATTCTGTTTTGTAATTTTGTTTGATGTGCGGGTACATATTGAAAAAGCAAGTGAAATAGTTAAAAGGCAATTGACCAAACCAAGCAACCAACCTTCCCCCAGAGGTAGCATGGGAGCAAGAAGCCACCCGTGCACAGACAAGGATGTCTGGTGCGTGGAGGGGCCCCGCTGTGGCTGAGCCCAGGTCCACGGTGGCCCCTTTTGCAGGGTTGTGTGGCTGTTTTATGCCCAGTGACTCTCAGCAGTGCTGGTGGCCTAGGCGGTGGCCCACAAATCTGAGGAGGCCCAGAAAGGTCGTGAGGACAGAGCCCTGACTGAAGGACAAAGCAGTCCCTGTCAGCCTGGATGACAGCATTTGCCCCCCAACCCATAGGGAGGTGGGAAGCAGGACCTAGAAACAACACCAAGGGCTTCGAAAGAACGAGAGCCAAGCCTGGAACTGGGGGCTCTGCAGGTGGCTGGTTTTCCTGCAGCACCGATGAGGTGGGGTGGCCGAGGACAAGTGCCCATTCATGCCCCTGAGGAGGCGGCTGGTGCCTGGCCAGGCTGCAGGGGCTGAGGCCCAGAGCCGCCTTCTCCACCCGCCCCCGATTTCAGTCCAGACGGCCCTCGTGAGCTCGTTCTCCTTGCCTGCTACTTCTTGTTTTTGAATGTTAAAAACTGCGCCCAGAAACTGTTTCAATGTCTGGCTTTAGACATACCTTGTTCTAACTAGCACACCTTGCCATTCCTAGTGACCCGGTTCCACCCAGTTTTTCTTTTAGGTTGGCTTATTTTTTTCTGGCTATCTAATTATTTCATCGCTTCACTTTTACATCTTCCTTTTTCCTTGAACTTTCTATGTCCTTTAACATTTTCAACCCTTGGAGGATGGCTGGGGTTGAGGGAACTTGACGCCTCCCCCTGACCCAGCTGGAAGGACTCGGGGTCTCCAATCCTGACATGGCGGGGAGGGCTGACCTCACAGGACAGGGGGTGGTGGTGACAGATCCGCCCTCCCCACCCACCCCTGGCCTCCCTCCCCTGCAATTCCTCTGGCTTTCCGCCCTCTGATGCCACATCACCTCGTGGGGCCAGAGCCCATAGGCTTTTACAGCACAAAGGGTTGAAATGTGAATGTAGTTCTATCTATCTTTTTAAAAATTATTTTATTTTTAATTATTATGGGTACATAGTAGTTGTATATATTTATGGGGTACCTGTAATGTTTTGATACAGGCATACAATGTGTAATGATCAGGGTAATTAGGGAATCTATCCACCTCAAACATTTATCATTTCTTTGTGTTAGGAACATTCTAGTTCCACTCCTAGAGCTAATTTTTTTTTTTTTGTTTGAGACAGAGTCTCACTCTTTTGCCTGGGCTAGAGTGCCGTGGCGTCAGCCTAGCTCACAGCAACCTCAAACTCCTGGGCTCAAGTGATCCTCCTGCCTCAGCCTCCTGAGTAGCTGGGACTACAGGCATGCGCCACCATGCCCGGCTAATTTTTTATATATATATTTTTAGTTGTCCAGCTAATTTCTTTCTATTTTTTTTTTTAGTAGAGACAGGATCTCGCTCTTGCTCAGGCTGGTCTCGAACTCCTGAGCTCAAACGATCTGCCCGCCTCGGCCTCCCAGACAATAGCTATTTTAAAGTATCTTTTTCTCTGTGACTTCTTCCGTTGTATTATGCAGAGAGCAATGACATATTCATCTACAGTCCCCAATGTTTTTGTGACTTAATTATTATTATTATTATTTACATTTAGCCCTTTAATGTCTCTGGATCTTATTCTGTTATGTGCCATTTTTATTATTTTCCAAATAATCATGTGTCTTAGAACCATATATTGAATGAACAGTGTCTTATCCACTAATTTGCAATCCTTGCTTTGTTAGTTATGGCATTCCTGATTATCCCAGGGTCAATTTCTGTACTATTAAGTATCATTAATCCGATCATGTATAGTTGTACCAGACAATATTAGTTTAAGTACTGCAGTAGTTCGTTTGTAATGGGTTTTTAATCTGGTAAAGCTAGTTTCTTTCCTTTTCAAATGTTCTTAACCAGCCTTGATTGTTTATTCTTTCAAATGGCTTTTAAAAAGGCTTTGTCAAGTTCTCAGAAAAAAAAAAAAAGTAAAACAGAATCTTAGATAGACTTGTGTTAAAAACTAAAATTAATACTTAGATTTCCATCCTGAAACATATGTCGTTCCAAAGTTTTATATTACTGTGAAAAAATTTTATGTTTCTTTGTATACCTCTTATATTTATTAAGGTTATTCCTAATAATTTTTTGATTATATTTCCACACACTAGCAATGAACAATCAGAAATTGAAAATTTTAAAACCATACAAAAAAATTCATACTTTTACAACAGCATCAAAAATTTTAAATACTCAGGGGATTAATTTGACAAAAGATTTGCAAGACCTGTACACTGAAAATTTTAACAATTGCTGAAAGACATTAAGTGGATACGCACACACATATATAGCTGAGCATCACTTACTGATGGGGATATGTTCTGAGAAATGTGTAGTTAGGCGGTTTCATTGTTGCTGAACATCACAGAGTGAACTTACACAAACCTAGATGGCGCGGCTACGCCATATAGCACAGCCCACTGGTCCTAGGCTGCAAACGGTACCTCACGTTACTGTACTGAATACTGCAGGCAACTGTAACACAGTGGTGTTTGCGTGTCTAAACACATCTAAACAGAAAAAGTACAGTAAAAATATGGTGTAAAAGATAAAAAAAATGGTACACTTGTACTGGACACTTACCACGAATGGAGCTTGCAGGACTGGAAGTCGCTCTGGGTGGGTCATGAGTGAGTGGTGAGTGAATGCAAAGGCCTAGGACATTGCCCCAATACACTGCTGTAGACTTGATAAGCACTGTACACATAAGCTATACTCAATTTATAAAAAATATTTTTCTAAAAAACATATTCTTCTTTCTTCAATAATAAATTAACTTTAGCTTA
>RJWJ010047948.1:0-10778 GCA_004363605.1 Indri indri | reverse complement strand
GATTCTAAAAGATGAGCGTTGGCAATTTCTCTCCCCTTCTTCGCTTCCCCGGCTGCCCAGGGGTGGAGATCCCCCCTCAGTTCCTCCAGCCTCTGGTCGTGGAATGAGCCCGGTGGTGGGAGAAGGAGGGAGCAGGCAGGTACCAGGCAGGCAGGTAGGGGACGCGGAGGGAGGCCGGCCTGGCTGGGAGAGAATGGGCGGAGCGTGGCGAGGGGAGGAGTGGCCTGGGAGCCCCGCCCTGCGTGCGCGTGCGCGTGCGCGTGCGCGGGCATGAGCGTGTGCGCACGCACACTCTGACATTCTCCAGTGTTTTTCTCTGTCCCACCCGCTTTCTGCTCCCTGCTGTGGCCATTTCAGACCTCCCTTACCCTCGAAACCTTTGCTCTCGCCTGTTTGCCTATCTATGTCTGTACTCTTGGCCAGTAGTCTTTCTACTTTCCATGCCGGTGGAAATTCCCTCAATCTCTCGCCCGACTGACAAACCTACCTGCCTACCCTAACCCTAACCCTGTCTGCACCTGGACTGGGAATTTTCGGGCTCCTTCTCACGGCGATGGGGTCTCTGCCCTTTGTCTTCTCCCAGGTCAAGTCCCCCCTGGGGGCTCTGGAATCCATCCTCCCACTCTTGCCGGGAATCCTACAGACTTGATTCCCCTCTCTCGCCTCCCTTCGGCCTCTTCCCCTCCTCTCAGCTTCCCGTCGGAGTATCGGTTTGTTCAAACCTCTCCCATTTTCACAGCGTGAAGCCTGCGCCCTGCACCGTCCCATTGCCCCCTGTCTCCTCTGCCACAGTGCGAACGCTCACGCATGTCACCCGCCCCGATGTCGCGGCCTCCACTCTGTCGCTCTGCCTCGCTGCTCGGCCTCCTGCAACCGGCTTCAGCCTTCGCTCTCCACGGCGCTCCTCTTCCCAAGCTCGCCAGTCAGCTCGACGTCTTTACATCCAATGACATTTTCCAGTTTTCCCTCTTTCCTCTCTTTGCAGCGGATTTGACACTGCTGACAGCTGCCTTCTTCCTGGTGCCCTCTTCTCTCGGCCTTCTCCACACCCGCTTATTCAGGAAAGCCCTTCCGGACCCCACCGCCCCTGCGACGCACATTTGCAGCACCTCCTCTGACGCCTGCCATAGCGCCGCTCACCTCTCTTTCGAGATTCTTCTTCACTGTTGTCACTTTGTGTGTATTTACGAGATTCTTTGTTTAATATTTATCTTCCCCACTAAAGTGTAAGCCCGTTGAAGTCAGGAACCATGTCAAGCTCTGCTCGCTACTGTACCTCCAGCACGCGGCTCAGTACCTGGCACATACTCACTCAGTATTGCTCAACAGGTGAGTCGATGAAGGAATCGGGGAATTATTGGGGATAATTATCCATCAGTTTCTTATGCTTCTGCACACCTTGTGAGCAGAGACACTGGCTGCCTCTGTTTCTAGGATTTTATGCAATGAACAGCTTTGGGAGATAGAGATAATGTCTCCCTTCAGAACAGAGGACAGACATGCTGGCTTTCCAATATAATAAAGATGACGTCTTCCTCTAAAGAAAAGTGCAGGCGTGCTTACTGCCCACTGTATGCCCAGTAAATGATTCAAGTTCTCTAAGATGTGTTCTGCTATAACACACCTGACTGCATTTGCAGATATAACATGGCTCTTTTCATGTTGCTCTGTGGGAACTGGGGCTCCAGTAACCAACACAAAAAGTGCTGCAGCTCTGCCTCCTGCTGTGAGTAATAAACTGTCTTTCGTCTCTGATACAGGAGTCTTGTGTTTTCTCTCAGCATCCATGCCAGTTGCATGTTGGGTGAAATATCAGACCCTTCACGGTTTTTGACATTAATTAGAATAATTATATTTCATTCATTCTGTATATTTCTTATACTAGTATCAAGATGTGCAGAATTGAAATGTGAATGTCTTGACTACAAGTTACCGTTTTTCCTTACACATAGACAAACTACATTCCTGGGATCACCCCTATGTGATGATCTGAAGTAAGCATAGGTTTTATTGACCACATCTCTTATTTATTCGCTTTTTTCTCCCTCTAGTTTGTCATGTTTTTCTCCTGTGTCTTTAACCCACGTTCTATTCCCTTTCAAACAATTACTCTAATTTCTCCCATGGTGTTAGCTAAATTTTATAGGGGATGCTTAAAGAGGAAAAATATTCAAGGTTTAGTGAAGTATAGTAGAAAGGACCCTGGATCAGAAGTTAGAAGATATAACTTTTAGATGTTTGGACATAACAAGTTATGTGAAATTGGGCAGGTCACAAAACTCTGGAGGCTTTGCCTCTGCTCCCAATTCCCCCAAACCTACAGTGGTGCCTCTAGGGGAAAGTCTTTATCACTCCCTTTATCAGGTGTACCTAGTGGAAGGCAGTGCAACAACCTAGTGAAGCGCTCAGGCACCTGCCTCCACCACTAACCCTGCAATCGGAGCACAGCCTTCCTGTCTGCTAAAAGGGAATCACATTAAGATTCCCCCACAGGGTTGTTGTGGGGTTACGAGTGTTCAGCACAGTGCTTGGCACATGGAAACCATCCAAATGGTTGAATCAAAACTGGGTAATACTTTGGAAATTGTTCATGCATTTTCTTTTTTGCCCCTTTGAGAACATGGCATCTTCCCTAGTTGGTCCAGGACTTCCATCTGCCTGGGAGTGGGAGAAGGTAGTGGATAGTAGAAATATGTCAGAATCACATAGAAAGGCCACACAATTTTCAGTTTTTAATGGGCAAAATAGGATTACACAGCAGGAGGTTAGCTTTGAAATGCAGGATATTGTCTTGAGGTGGAATTACAAGTTCTTTGTTCCCCTATCTTGAATCTTCAACCACAAATACCTTCAACACAGTCTCAGAAGGAAGACTAAGGCAACTCAGCACACCTGATGAGAAGACGCGAGGAGTCATCATCATTTGCATTGATGTGAGACAAATAAAAAGGGTTTAATGGTCTCATTCACTAGATCTTGGCTGCCCCATCAAGAGGCCTGTGGGTAGACTGAGGGTTTTTTGACCCCCAAACAATCCCCTCTCCCCATATTTTTCAAAAAAACACATACCTGGAAAATGACTGTCTTGAAAATATCCACATCTTACCAGGTTAAAAAGAATTTAATACTTTTGTTAATTTTAGAAAGGTGTGAAGCAATCCCAAGAATTTGAAAGCATCACAGAAGCATTTAGGACATTCAGAAAAATCTTTGGAGTGAATTCAATAGTTGAACCCACAGACATGTCCACTGATTTACATTTTTAAAAGGAAAATATGTTGTTTTAAAATTATCTGAATTCCAGTCACATAGTAATGCTATTGTACTTCTAAGAGGTCAGCACAGGGCCAGATTTGGTTACTGGGAGTGTAATGGAAGTTATTTGGTTCTTTAGATTTTTTGCTCTTAAATGGTGTTTATTTGCTGGTTGTGAAAATGGAAACAGATACAGGATGTGCTCCAGGTCTGAGCATCTGGAGTTGAGTGCCAGCAAAAGGCAATAAGGCATCCCATGGAATTCTTCCTTTTTCTTCATAGAACAACGATGTGGCATTATTGTGCATTTCAGAGAAAAAGAGATGGTCTCCATTAAACAGTTCTTCTAGTCTTGAAACTTGAAATTTAATTTCTTTTTAAAAAAATGTTTGACATATTTCAAAAAGTGAAAAAGTACCATATGACTTATAATAAAAAATGGCAATCCTTGCCCCACCCCACCCTAACTAAAAGCTGTGGATACCACTTAAAAGTCGTTTGCCTGTTTGTTCTGTTTTTTAGAATTTTGTATGACTAAATAATAGACTTATACTACTATTTCTTGATTTTTCAATTTTTGTGACTTCCTACTGTGGAAGAATGAAGATTCAGTTCTTTTTATGCCCTGTCTTCACCACAGCAACATCATATTTCCTTTTGTGGTTGTCACTGGTACGCTGTGAAAAACATTTTGTTCTCTACATTTACAGTACATGGCAGGACTTTCTTTCCTGCACCCTTTGAAATTAAAAAGAATTATGTGACTATGTGACTATATGCAGTCAATGAGCTCCAGGCAGAGAATTCAATGGCAGGTGTAAAACCTTCCAGAGAAATCTTTCTGTCTGGCATTGCTAACTGCTAGTGTTCAAAAGACAGCTGTGAGTAATGTCAGCATGATTGTGGGACAGGAAGCTCTAGACCCTCTTTTCCCCATGTCAACATTGGTTCAACAATCATACATAGGACTATTCCTATGTGAGAAATTCAGAAACTAATTAAGAGGTTCCTACACCCCAGATGAGCATGAGACCAGCTGCATCAAAGTCAGTAGGAAAATTCAGCACATGCTTTTGCCTTATCCCTTTCCCTAGTATAGCACGAAACAAGTGGGATGGGGAAAACAACAACTCTTGGCTTTTCCCTCAGGAGGCAAAGATTTGGAGGATGTGTCTAGTGGTTCAACTTTGAGTGGCTGCCTGAGAGACTGGCTTCTGTCTGCCTGAACCTAAGCACTGACAGGAAGAAGCACAAGGCAGGGGGCCACTGCAAACCGAGGCAACAGTTTGTACTGATATGTACTCATTTACCATAGCCCCTTCTCTGGCTCAGCACAGAATTAGTGGGTAAAAACTCCCAACACCTGGCTTCTCCCTGGGAAGGAAAACAGTTGCAACATGCATCCAACATTCTGGCTTTAGGCGGAGCTGCCCAAGGTACTGGTTTCTGTCTCATTCAACTCAGGGAGCTGATAGCTCTAGATTCCCAGAGATGTCTGAGGGTAGAAAAGAGCTAGGAAGCATGCTGCTGCTACAGAGACCCACAATACAGTGGATAGATACCATTACGAACTCATGAAGATAGAAATCAGCAAATTCCTCTAATTAGTAATTTACACATGCAAATGCTGAGAAAATGCATCTACAGAAAAGGGTTGAGAGGCCTCCAGATTTTCTACCCTGGCTGATTCATGAAGATCTTTCCCTGTAAGAAGACTTGGAAAAGTGACTGTTTCTCCAAATGTAAAGATATAAATACTGAGCTACAGAAACACAAAGAAACAGGGAAACATGGCCCAAAATCAAAGGACCAAAATATACCTCCAGAATCTAACACTAACGAAATGGAAGTATATAAATTACCTGACAAAGAATTCAAAATAACCATCATAACAATGCTCAAGGAGCTCAGGAAAATAATGCATGAACAAATTTAGAATTTCAACAAAGAGTTAGAAAATATAAAAAGCAAATGAACAGAATTTTTGGAGCTGAAGAATACAATAACTGAACTGAAAAACTTATTAGAGGGTTTCAACAGTAGCCTTCATCAAGCAAAAGAATTATCAAACTCAAAGATAGATCATTTGAAATTATTAAGTCAGAGGCACAAAAGAAAAAAGAATGAAGAAAGCCTAAGGGACTTATGGGATACCATTGATTAAACCAGTATATGCATTATGTGAGTCTCAGATGAAGCAAAGGGAAAATGGGAAGAAAGCTTATTTAAGAAAATAATGGCTAAAAACTTTCAAAATTTGGGCAGGGAAATGGACATCCAGATTCAAAAAGCCTAATAGTCTACAAATAGGATGAATCTAAAGAAGTCCATATTAAGAAACATAATAATCAAATAATAAGAAGTCAAAGACAAAGAGAGAATTCTGAAAGCAGCAATAGAAAAACAACTTGTCACATAAAGGGAACCTCCATAAGACTATCAGTGGATTTCTTAGCAGCTACCTTGCAGGACAGAAGAAAGTACTAAAAATAAAAAGCTTCCAACCAAAAATACTATATACAGTTTAACAGTACTTGAAAAATTGTGGAGAGATAAGACTTTCCCAGATAAATAAAAGATGAGGGAGTTTATCACAACAAGACTAATCTTACAAGAAATGATAAAGGGAGACCTTCAAATTAAATGAAAGAATGTTGCATGACAACTCCAAAAACATGTGAAACTATAAAGCTTGCCTATGTGGTTAAATATATAGATAAATACAGAATACTGTGCTACTGTAATAATGCCACATAAATCATTTTAAACTTTGGTATAGAAGTTAAGAAACAAAGTATAAAAATAACCACAATTATAAAAAATATGTTAATGAATACACAATGAAAAAAGATGTAATTTGTGATGCCAGTAATATAAAGTGTGAAGAGAGAATTCAAGATGGCTGCCTAGAGGCATTTGGCACTAGCTTCCTCCACAAACAGAACTGATGGGCTTAAGACCACTGAGACTTAATGATGCTATGTCTGAGGCCATGAGAGGATAGGAGGTGAAGGAATTGCCTGAGCAGAAGCCTGAGATAAGGGAATATGTTAACTGCCTAGTTGGGGGACATATATCAACAATCTGGGAGTACAGCAAAGCATGCTCCAACCTCAGAGCCTAAGGGGTCTCATGCATGAAAAGCCACGGACGGCCTGACATGAAAACTTCTCATGGCTGCAGAGGTAGATTGCCATATGTCAGCCTGGGAGAAGGGTCTCAGGGCTTCAATTGTTTGAACAGTGGGCCAAGTTCCTTCTCTTCCTTTCTCTCAACAATGCCTCAGTTAATATAAAACCAGTTTCCCAGTGGAAAGCATGTAGTTTCTTTGTTCCTTGATAAAATGGGTCACAGCTACTGAAGTTAAGAGATTGATATCCATGTACATAGCTTGAGCTTGGGATAAAATTATTTAGTTTACCCTGACTGAAAGGATTGTACCTCTGAAGAATTATGTGTTTTTCACTTCTAGAAAGGAGAAGGAAATTAGCTAGTACACTTTGTGATTTTTTTGGGATCCCTGAAACCTTTGATCATTGTATCCTGTGATTTTTTTCACATGAGATCATTGTATTTTGCAACATGGCAAAGAGAAGAAAAAGCAAGTGCTGGGTTTCAGTGTTCGCAACCTTGGCACCAGAGTGCTGGTGGTCCCCTGACTTCCCCGCTTTTTTAAATACTATTTCTGTTTCTGTGTCTTTGTTTCATTCATCTCTTGCAACACAGTCTGCCAGGGGACCCTGTCTTTATTGGGGACATCACGAACCTCCAATAGAGAATAAAAAGTAGCAAGTAGATAATCAGACTTCGAAAGGGCATCTAAGAGAGAACACTGAAATTCAACAGAGAAGAGACAGAAAATACTCACGGCATAGAAGTGAGGCAGCCAGCTCAGCTGGGATTGGCTGGGGGCCTGGAGAGACTCTATAGTATAGGGAAAAGGTAAGTGAGAGATCCCCAATAATCCACATTCCCACTGTGGATTCCTGCTGCCCCAGGCATGGGAGAACCCCTTGGCTTTCACAGGCCCTGAGACAAGGATAGGGAGCTGCTTGGAGATGGCATTGCTCCAGAGGGACCTCACACTAGGTCCCACACACACCCTAAGTCTTGGGCAGCCACAGCACAGTATAATTTTGAAAGCCCAGCCCCCACCAGACTACATCCTGCCCTGGGGCCCAATAGCATTTCTTTATCCCTGTAGCTCCTCTAACATTGCTGCTGGGTCCACCCAGATGGCTGCAGCAGCTTGACGTGATTGGACCCAACAGAGCAGCAGGGTCCTCAACAGTCTAGCACGCATAGTGTCCTGAACCCTGGGGAATGGGAAGTGCAGCAAACTGAAGAGGTTGCCCAGGACACAGGGAGTCAAAGCATGTGCTTTCTGGACAATGAGAACTGCCACCCTGGGACAACTACCACAGATAGAAACTCCTCCCCCAAGCAAAAGAGCTGCCACACACATGCCCTGAGAACAGCTTCTGCCACTGGATGCCAAAGTGTGTACCATGGGCAGCAATCTTGACCCTCAGCAGCAGGGTTGCACCATCTACTCCCTGGAGCCTGAGAACTTCCGACCTGTGGCTGCAGCCACTCACTTGTGCCGAGCAGCAAGGAAGCAGCATGCTAGCACATTCCCTGAGGGCAGGCTTCTTCCACTACTACAGCCACCTGAGCACTCTGCTGGGAGGTCCAGGGATGACCTTGCCCTGCCCACTATAGCCAACACCTGAGCATGCCACCAGGCAGCCTGAGGATAGGCCCGCCCAGCTTGGCACTCCTCCTCCCTAGTTCCTGCCCATGGGCCTGGGATTGCCCTTCCCTGTCAACTGCCTCTAACATTTGTGCACTCATCCCAGGGGCCCAAGGACAGGCTCACTCAGCCTGTCACTGCCACCACAGCTGGCACTCACCAGTGTGCACCGCCTGAGGACTTAGGGACTAGCCAGTCCAACATATCACAGTCACTGCTAACACAAACACATGCCTCTTTGGAGCCTGAGGGTTGTCTTTCCACTGCTACTGCCATGATCCATGCCACATATGCTACCCAGGGGACCAAGCACCCCTACACCTGCCTGGTCCACCATTGTGCCACTTCCGCACCTGAGCAAGCTGCCTGGAGACCCAAGAATTGCCCTGTTTGGACCTGCTAATACCAGTGCTCACACATGCAGCCCAGAGATCCCAAGATAAGCATGCTCAGCCTGCTGTTACAACCACTGGGGCCTGAGGACTAGCCCACCTGACACCCCTGTCCCCCACAAAACCTCACCACAGTCTCCACTAACAACCTAAGCCACTGAGAAAATCATGGAAACTACTGACATTGTTTATACCTGAAGAAATCACAGGAGACCACACTTCTGCACACACCAAGAATCAAAGACAAAGTGTCCTACCCAACGACCACCATAGACACATCTTCAGGAAAAAGTCTTCACCTATGAAAGCCAGTTCAAAAAATTGGAAGAGGCAATTGTTACACCAGATGCTCAGACATCAACGTAAAAACACAAGAAACATGAAAAAACAAGGAAATATTAGATGTCATTAAAAAAGAACAAAGAGAAATTCTGGAACTGAAGGATTAAGTGAATGAAATCAATCTTGAGCAAGAAGAACAAAGCTGAAGGCATCATACTACCTGATTTCAAAACATAGCTATCGTAATCAAAACTATGCTTGCAGGCAGACGTACGGATCAATGGAACATAATATAGAGCACAGAAATCAATTCACACAAAAATAGTTGATCATTCTTTGACAAGGGTGCCAAGAACACACAACGGGGACAGAATAGTGTCTGCAACAAATGGTGTTGGGAGAACTGGATATCCATATGCAAAAGAAATTGGATCCTAATCTTCCACCATGCACAAAAAATCAACTCAAAATAAATTAAAGATTTAAACATAAGACCAGAAACTGTAAAACTCCTAGAAGAAACTGTAGGGAAAATCTTCATGACATTGGTCTTGGTAATGATTTCTTGGATATGACACCAAAAGCACAGGCAACTAAAACAAAAATAGACAAGGGGTATTCCATCAAATTAAAAAGCTTCTGCACAGCAAAGGAAGTAATCAACAGAGTGAAAAGGCAACCTACAGAATGAGAAAAAATATTTGCCAACTGTATATCTGATAAAAGGCTAATATCTAAAATATATAAGGAATGCTTACAATTCAATGGCAAAACCCCCCAAATAATCCAATCAAAATGGGCAAAGGGCTTGAATAGACATGTCTCCAAAGACATACAAATGGCCAACTGATTTATGAAAAGGTTCCGTATCACTAGTCATGAGAGAAATGCAAATCGAAATCACAATGAGATATCTCCTCAGACTTGTTAGGATGGCCATCATCAAAAAAAAAAAAAAAAACCCAGAAAATAATAACCAGTGTTGCTGAACATGCGTAGAATTTGGAACTCTTGAACACTGTGTGAATGTAAAATGGTGCAGCTCCTATAGAAAATAGAATGGAAGTTTCTCAAAAACTTAAAAATAACTACCTTATGATCCATAATCCTACTTCTGGGTATTTATCCAAGAGAATTAAAAGCATGTTCTTGAAGGAATATTTGCATCCCCGTGTTCATTGTAGCATTATTCACAATGCCCCAAAGGTGGAAACAGCCTAAATTTCCACTGATGGATGAATGGATAAAGAAAATGTGGTACAAACAATGGAATATTATTCAGCCATAAAACAATTCCTGTCATATGCTATAGACTGGACGAACCTTGAGGACATTACGCTGAGTTAAATAAGCCAGTCACAGAAGGACAAACACTGCATGATTCCACTTGTGTGAGGTTTCTAAAGCAACCCCACTCACAGAAACACAAAGCAGAATGGTGGTTGTCAGGAGCTGGGGCAGAAGCGGGGAGGAAAAGGGAGCTGCTGTTCAGTGGATGTAGTTTCAGTCACGCAAGATGAAAAGGTTCTAGCGATCTGCTGCACTATATTGCAGTTGTTAACAATACTGTATTGTATACTTAAAATTTGTTAAGAGGATAGATTGCCTGTTATGTGTTATTTACCATAATAATAATAATAATAATAAAAGATGGTTGCTCCATCACCCTGCATCCTTTTGCAGCTATGATGAGCAGAACCCCTTTTTCAATCCCTGGTGGGTATATAGTATGAGCAAAAGATGAGATTTTATTGTTTTAAGTTACTGCAGTTTTTTTTTTTTTGGCGGGGGGTGGACAGAGTCTCACTGTGTTGCCTGGGCTAGAGTGCCATGGTGTCATCCTTGCTCACAGCAACCTCAAACTCCTGGGCTCAAGTGATCCTTCTGCCTCAACCTCCCGAGTAACTGGGACTACAGGCAAGTGCCACAATGCCCGGCTAATTTTTTCTATATATTTTTCGTTGTCCAGCTAATTGCTTTCTATTTTTAGTAGAGACGGGATCTCGCTCTTGCTCAGGCTGGTTTCGAACTCCTGAGCTCAAACAATCCACCTGCCTCGGCCTCCCAGAGTGCTAGGATTACAGGCGTGAGCCACC
>RJWJ010047947.1:0-10779 GCA_004363605.1 Indri indri | reverse complement strand
GTTAAACAGCATGGATATTGGCAGCCAGGAATCAGGAGGCTCAGCTTGAAGTAGAGTCGGCACCAGCCAGCCCCTGGGCACGACCAAACCTACGAAAACTGAGACTGGAATCACCACTGTGGCCAACCTTGGAGAGTTACATGGAGCAGAACTGCGGTGGCAAGGAAGCAGGCCCCTCTCAGATTGTAGAAGATCTATGTGTTTTAGCTGGAGACAGGTCTGAATGGTTCTCAGGAGCTTCTAGGAGCCTAAACAAGGAGCCCCTTTTGGAGCCATCCTTTCTCTGCTGAAACTCAAAAAGGCCAGAGAGAAGACACCTTGAAGCTCATCCCTAGTGTGAACTTGATCCAGCAGCTTCAGCAGGGGGTTAGGGACGATGTGATCTTCCACATCACAGCTCAACTCTGGGACTCAGCTTGCAGAGGATGCTGTTCTCAAGGCTTTTAATTGTGTGCTTTATCTTTGGCAACGTGGCTTTTTTTTTTTTTTTTTTTTTGCCAATTTGTGGTATTGGCCAAGTTGTTATGACTACCTGAGGAAGGCATCTCATCATTCTTTCAGAGCTCTTCCCCATGAGAAAAGAAATAAACACCCCAGCTCCATGCTAGTTTCTTCATCTTTTTCTCTCATTCCATATCTCAGATGGGAATCTTTATTTCTTGCTCTGCAGATCATTCTGTTAGGCACTGTGCTAGATTGGAACCAACCCCAAAGTTAGTCTTTAATTCATCTTGGCTTTTAGGAGAACAGTGTAAAATTACAATGGTAAATTATACTACTTCCCTTACCAAATCTCTCAGTTGCTATTATTCTCTAGTGGTTACACAGAATAGGGTGGAGGCCATGGTAATGGGAAATCCTACCTTTTAAGTAAGAAAAGATGGGCAGTTTTCTCATGGGGAACGATTTTTATTTTTCAAATGGGTATTTGAACTGCAACGATTTAATGACATCTGTTTAATGGTTTTGCTTCTTTGTTTTACAGAAACAAACAATTACTGCTGTCAAAAAAGAGGTAATTAGTCTTCTAGTTCCAGTGAAGTTTGATTTTGAAATCTTCTAATAAATTATGTGTACTTTGGCTGTATGCTCTGCATTCAGTAATGAAATGAAAACCATGTGTAATGTTCAGACAATTGTTTCCAAGTAAATGGACACCACAGAATGACAAAGCATCCTCTGTAAGATCTGAGTGGGGCTGATGGAGACTCAGGATGTGAAACACCCCTCAAAGGCACAGTGAGGAGGGGATGGCTTGCTTCTACCAAAGCAGAACAGGGGGATTAAGGTTGTCACCTGTTGTGGGGACCACCCTCTGCTTCTGTCAGCCAGAGGAACATGAGGGAAAAGCCAAGCATCTGTCCTCATGTCTCAGTTTAATGTTCTTTAGAACATTTTATTTTTTCTGCTGGTGTCTCTTTTTCCAGACCAGCACACGATGGGTTAAGGAGGCCACTAGTTTGGAATTTTGGGTGGGCTGTCTACTGTGGGCCTGAGTCCCATTGGTCCCGAGGTAGCTGGCTTGAGGGAATGGGGTGGGGTGGTGTTATGGATAAATGGCTTCTGGTTTTGAAGGCCGTATGTGTTGGTGTTAGCGACACTCAAGCGTGGGGAGGTGGGACACCTTCTAACTACTGTGTCTCTTCCAGATCATGTATTACCAACAGGCCTTAATGAGGTCCACAGTGAAGTCTTCAGTGTCCCTTGGAGGGTATGTCCCTGGTTTGTTGGTCTTGCTGACATGTGAGCAATAGATAGGCTAGAGGAGAACTGCTTTAAGGCAAGCTTGGCAGGTCATGGGCTGACTGATTTAAGATCCCGACGAACTGAGAGAGACAGAACCAGTCTCTTGGCAGTGTAGTTCCTAGTTCTTCACTCGGAATCTAAGTCTCCAGGTCTCATCTTGGGTTAGACAAAATCAACGGTGGGTGAGGTTCCATAAAAGTCTTTCATGTTTCTTGGAATCCACTACTGTGTGGATAGGGAGGGTGGGAAGACTTGGAAATCTGTGACCCTGTGGGAACAGCCTGTGTTCCTGTCATTACGCACTCAAATTTACTAGGGATGTGTGCGTTAGGTTTGCTGGTTCAGTGTGCTGTTAAATGTCCATTATTAAACTTTGGTTTAAAATCCAATTAGGATAAATTGGAAATTTATATTTGATTTATTGAACTTTCAGGCTACCTTGATCTAGTCCCCCATGGGACATAATCTGGGAGCCACAAAAGGGCTCGGTGCCTCCCCAGTGCAAGCAGTTATCCTTCTGAATTGTGCAATGTGGAATTCATTTCAGGACCACATTGCTAACTCTGAGGTTTTCCTGCACACATGAAAATGAACTTGGTTTATTTCTGGGGAGGCACAATGTGACTAATCATTTATTCAGACAGTGTAAGACTCAAGTCGTACTGATCGAGACTGAAGATTCGGTTTTGTGCTGTGTCTTCCTTCAAATACAGCTGGAGGGTGGACTCTTGTAAAAATCTTTTTTTTTTTTTCTGAGTCTGCTTGCTAGGGAATCTTCTAAAAATCTTTTATATCTCCCCAAATCTCTAGTTTGCAAAACTGTCACCTGCCCAAGAAAAGGTGACCCCCTGACCCCACCTAGATTTTTCAGAGACTCTCTCTGCTGCCGAGACCTCATCCCAGATGAGGAATGCACCTGCGTACTCAGGAGGTGCTCGCTTTGGTTTATAATGATAATCATTTTTCTATGATGAAGTCAAAACTACTTACTCTGATGTTCCAGAAACCCAGTTTCATGAAACCAAACAGAAAGAAAATTGAAGAAGGGTCAAGGATACTTCTTAGACCCACTTCCCAATTTTTATTTATCTCAGGGCCTCATGACCAGAATGTTGACACCATTAGTGTTTCAACATATGGACCAGTTTTTTTTTTTTTTCCTTCCAGCTGCTTCACTGGTAAATGTCTGATTAAAGAATAAGAGAGTCTTGGGAGAAACGAAGCCAAGGGCTTGAGTTCTGCATAAATTGCAAATGCAGTTCTGTAGTTTACCTCGAGGGCATGGATCTTGTTCTATCGAAATCCCAGTGATACATTATATAATTTTGAATAGGTGGAAGGAAGATACTGAATGTTCCCAGCACCAAGAAATGATAAATGTTGGAGATGATGGATATGCTAATTACTCTGGTTTGATCACTATACATTATATGGATTGAAACATCACAATGTGTCCCATGAATATGTACAATTATTTGTCAATTTAAAAATTTTAAAAATTAAAAAAATAAATTGATGGAATCAACATAAAAAAATCCCATGGGTAGACTTCATGGTAGGTGCCTTATGTATCCACGGTGGGCACAATTCCCACCGGTGGGAAGAAGGCACAGCAGGTTTCTCCACGCTTCCCAGACACCAGGAATGTTTTGACTCAGAAGATCTGACTCATCTCAAGGGAATTAACTCTTTTTTTATAAATTGACACATAATAATTGTACATATTTATGGGGTACATTGTGATTTTTTTTTTAAGGGACAGGATCTCATTCTGTCGCCCAGGCTGGAGTGCAATGGCACAATCATAGCTCATCGCAGCCTTATACTCCTGGGGGCAAGTGATCCTCCGGCATCAGCCTCCCAGGTAGCTGGGACTATGGGTGCACACCACCATGCCTGGCTCATTTTTTTGATTTTTTTTTTTTTAGAGACGGGGTGTGTGTAGGGGTGTTACACTGTGTTGCCCAGGTTGGTCTCGAATTCCTGCTCTCAACCAATTGCTCCTCCTGCCTCAGCCTCCTGAGTCCCTGGGGTTACAGGTGTGAGCCACTGTGCCCGGCTCACAGCGATGTTTTGATACTTACAATGTGTAGTGATCAGATCAGGTAATTAGCATATCCATCATCTCAAACATTTGACATTTCCTTGTGTTGGGAACATTCAATATTCTCTCTTCTAGCTATTTGAAAATACATAGAAAGTAAAACCAAGGGTACTAGAGGTTAGGAAGGGTAAGGGGAAGAGAGAAGGAGAGATCTGTCAAGGATACAAATGACAGCTAGATAGGAGGAGTAAGTTCTAGTGTTCTGTACCACTGTAGGATAACTACAGTTAACAATAAAATCTATTTGCAAATAGCTAGAAGAGAGGGAAGTAGCTCTTTCCCCAAACAGTTCATTTGGGGTTCACACTTCAATTAGACCCCAGGTTTGAATAATGGGTCTAAGTTCCCAAATTGTTATCCACATGGTTATCGTTCCCAGGCGTTATCCTGACAAGGGGTGGAACCCGACGTGGCAACAATCTCGCCAGACTGTGGTAACCTCCTGCTTCCAAGACGGGTGCAGAGACACCTGTTTGAACAAGGGCAGACTGAGCTGGCTTTGAGTCCAAAAAACTGATAAAATGTAAGGAGGCATATTTTAATGAAATAGGCAAAGAGAAAAGGCAGAGAAACTGGATTGGGAGACGTTTTGTTTCGCAACTAGAATAGGGACAGATCTTGTCAAATACCTGCCAATCCCAAGGGCTATTAGAGCATTTTTTTGAGAAGACAGGAACATGTGTGTAACTAAATCAATACAGGAAAAGGCGGACAGGCTGGCCAATCAACCTGAGTATTGAATTCGTCTCTTGGGTGTTGAGCTTCTAGGAAATTGTTTTCCATTTGCTTTTCAGGATCGTCAAATACAGCGAGCAGTTCTCGTCCAACGATGCCATCATGTCGGGCTGCCTCCCCAGCAACCCCTGGATAACAGATGATACCCAGTTCTGGGATTTAAATGCCAAATTGTATGTATTATATATACATATATATATATATACACATTTTTTAAAGAACAGCTTTTTGAGTTATAATTCACATGCCATGCAAGTTCACTTATTACACTATACAATTCAGTGCTATTTATTATATTCATACAGCGGTGCCATCACCCCTGTGATCAATTTTAAAACATTTTAATCACCCAAAAAAGAAACTCCATACCTCTCCTGCCTCAGGCAACCATGGATCTCTGTTCTGTCTCTATGGGTCTGCCTATTCTGTGCATTTTGTATAAAGGGAATCCTACATTGAGTGGTCTTTTGTGACTAGCTTTTTTCACTTAGCATAATGTTTTCAAGGCTTATCAGGTAGCGGGATGTATCTGCGTTTCACCCCTGTGTCTGGCTGAGTAATATTCATCGCATGGATAAACCACATTTTGTTTATCCCTTCATCTGTTGATGGCCATTTGGGTTTTCCCTGAGTTTTAGCTACCACGAGTGATGCTGCAATGAGCATTCATGCACAGGTTTTTGTTTTCCTTTCTCTTAGGTATATACTAGGAGTAGAATTGCTAAGTCGAATGATGGCTGTGTTTAACAATATATTATTTTTGAAAATGAAAACAATTATCTTTATGGCTTTGCGTATCTGATGTTTAACTAGAGTAAACGTAAGTTCCAGGAAGGCCGGGCCCTAAACTTGCCCTGGTGGGGACTCCTCTCCCTTTGCGCTGTTTGTGAATCTTGAACAGTTGTTGCAACTGTAGTGGCACAAACGTGTCACTTGGAAGACGGGGCGAGGGCAGAGCTGCAGGAGGAGAGTCCGGGCTCACAGAGGGAGGAGGAAGAAAAGGGTCTGCGGGTCAACTCGGGAAGATGGGGTCAGGAGAAGGGATGGGGTGAGTGTATGAGGGAGCTGGGGTGACAGGAGCCCAAGTACTCGCTGCTGCTGGGGTCAACGCCCAGGCTGTCACCTCCTGAGACTTGAGGAACCCACAGGTAACAACGACCCCCAGCCAGGGAAGCAGGCATGGTCTTGGGGGCAGGGCCGATTCTGCCCTCAGAGCAGCCATCGTACCTGGTACCTTCCACGTGGCCTGCTCTGGGCAGCTGATGGGTTACGGAAGCCACTTGTCTTAGCTTGGGGTCACCTGTCTGCTGGGGTCACCTGAGCTAAAGGCTCTAGAACTGCCTTCTGGGGAGGCTTCCCTCACCCTCTGGGGGCTCTAGTTATCAGGGTGGTTCTCTGGAGCCTCTGTCTGTCTCTACCGTATCTGATAAGAGGGGTGACATGCACCTCTTGTTTAATTGGTCTGTGTTGCTCTCTTATCCCCACTGGTGTGTTTTAAAAGCTCCACTTGCTTTCTTGAGTAGCCCAGGTTCAGACTGGTTTAGGGAATGGGTTCTGGGCCAGCAGTGGCAGCAGCACCAGGAACTTGTGAGACATGCATGTTCCTGGGCTCCACCCGCACCTACCAAATCAGGAGCTCTGGCTCTGGGGTCCAGCAGGCTGTTGCAATGAGACTTTCAGGCGATTCTGATTCACGGTGACATTTGTAAACCGCTGACTTAATCCTGGCTCTGCTTCTTAATAGATATATGAGCCAAGGCATGTATTTAGCCTCAGTCTTCAGCAATGAAATGGGATAATAATGCTCAACTCACAGTGTTCTCTTAAGGATCCAGCAACATGAGTGTAGAACACAGCACCTCACCTGTGGTGACGCTCCATGAATGGTAGCTGTGACTGTCACTATGGCGTTCTTACTGTTTTTACACTTGCTGTCAGAAGCGTGAGCTTGCGCGGCAGACTTTGTTTTGGATCCCGTACACGTGATCTGTACCTGGTTCCCAGCGCAGCTGCTACCTCGGTGGGGAACGTGGCATGATAGACTTGAAACCTCTGTTTCAAAGGGACTGTGTTGGCTTTAGGAGAATTCTATAAGGAAAAAGAGAGAAAACCAACTATTTTCTGGATTCTCTGGAATGATAGACCTCTGCTAGCTGGGCTTGCATGTCCTACCTGGGACGGGGGAGATCTTTCTGAACGTGGAAGTGAAGTGGCCTCAGATCTCAGAAGAAGCTCTGGGAGAGAGTACACCGGTGGCATGTGGTGTCTGCCCAGTGGCTCCCGTAGCCTGAAGGCGGGCACAGGAAGAACCACCAGCTCCCACCAGAAGCTGGGGTGGCTGACAAGCGCCCTGAGAGTGGCAGTGACTGTAGCACCCACCACCAGGGCTGCTCCAGAATTCTCTCCTGATCCGGGTAGCAGCCTGACTCGCCACTGTTACCAGGCATTGGAGGAGGCATTCGAGTTCTTTTTCCCTGAAGGCTAAGGGAGCAGGGCCAGTGTGAGGGTCCCCATGTGGGCACCGTCCTTCCCTCTGGAATGGCCATGTCCTTGACGTGAGCCCCAGGGAATTGTCTGAGGCTGCATCTTCCTAGCGAGTGATGACTTAGCTTGCGTGTTCATGCAGGGACTGGGGGGACGAGGAGGATTGGGCTGAGCCCTGGGCTGTGGGACTCATGGGCGCTGGGGGAGCTAATGCCCTTGACCCGCACCCAGACCACCGCCTGGCACAGCCCCTGCCTCGCATGGAGTGTCGGCGCCTTCACACATCCTTGTCCTTGCAGGGTGGAAGTCCCAACCAAGATGCGGGTGGAACGATGGGCCTTCAACTTCAGCGAATTGATCCGAGACCCCAAGGGTCGACAGAGCTTCCAGTACTTTCTCAAGAAAGAATTCAGTGGTGGGTCTTTAAATTTTTTTTTTTTACTTTTAGAAACACTCCTTTAATGTCTAGCCTAGGGTTTTGGGAATTTCTGGGCAAATGTTTTCATAGCTTTGCTTATGCCCTTAGATAGGTGCTTCCTTTGACAGCTTTCAGAATGGTCCCAGAGTGCAGGACCCGTTCTCTCCATAGGCTCTAAGAAGGCCCACAGTCTGGGGGAAAATCGCATCCGCTAACAAAATCCACATTAGCGTCCCTCGCATTTCTGAGGGCTCCATCTTGGCTGTCCTCACTGTCACCCAAGGGGTTCTTCCTTCTCTGACCTCTAAGCTCAGCTTTTTGGGGAAACCTTGAAGAAGGGAATGGAAACAGTCTTCCTCTTTTTGTCCGCCAGCCTGTTTTTTCTTTAGCTCAGTGGTGCTGCACATTTGATTCACCTGGGGATATTTTAAGGCCTATGTCTGCCTGGCTCCTATCCCCAGAAAGTGCTTTTTATTGCTTGGGGCTGGAGTCTCCGAAGTTTTGAAAACTCCCCATGTGATTCCAATGTGCAGGTAATTGAGAAGCACCGCCTTAGCTCCTGGCCTGATTCTTCAGGGCCTTGGGAGTGTGCGGATTTTAATGGAATGGAAAGGGCCACATCTTACATCCCATCTCTGGGTGTCTTGTCGTGATAGCACTTGTGAGTTCTTAAATATATTGCACATCTGGGAAAACCAAGGGGACGGATTAGAACCAATTTCACTAGGCTGTGTGTTCAATTGGCTTCACCACTTCCACTGAAATATTTATTTTTATAAGATGCATTTACTTCCTTTCCGAGTCCCAGCCCTGGGGAGCTTCACTTCTGAGCCTCGACACTCAGCCAGCCGCCTGCTACCTAAAACCTACTTATCTATGAAGTTCCTCCTGATGCTAATCCTACTGGACACTCCTTTAGCCTAGTTGACTGCCAGATGCAGAACATTACACTATAATATGGGTCGTTGAAAATCCTTCTCTCTAATCAAGCCTAATTGCCCTGATGTAATAAAACCCAGAAAAGGTGGATGGAAAAGGGGCGTGCTGGCGAATAAGTGGTTATGGTGCCATCTAGTGGCAGAATGACAAACGACACCCTGAGTTTATCTCACATGCGTTCCTTAAAAGTGAGAAACAGGTGGGACTACCTGAGAAACAGGTGAGACTATTTCCCGGCATTATTTAAACCGTAGTGTTGCCAATCTCCTCATGAGATTTCTGAGGCTTCAGGTATGAACAGGGCAGAAGAACCATTAGTTTAATCATTTGATTTTGTTTAAAAAAATTTATATTGAAATGTGATTCACCTACCATGAAATTCACCCTTTTAAAGTGTACAGTTCAGTGGTTTTTTAATATATACACTAAATTGTGCTGTCATAATGACTATCTAACCCAGAACATTTTCGCCACCCCAAAAAGAAACCCATTACCCGTTAGAAGTCATCCCCTTTACCTCCCCCTCCCCCGCCTGCTCCCCTCTGCTCCCCTCCCCCCACCTCAGCCCTGAGCAACCACAAATCTACTTTCCATGTCTGTGGGTTTGGTTATTCTGGACATTTCATATAAACGGAGTCATACAATACGTGACCTTTTGTCAACTTAGCATAATGTTTCCCTGTTGTAGCCTGTAACAGCGCTTCATTCCTTTTTATGACCACATAATAATTCATTGTATGGATATACCACATTCTGTTTATCTGTTCCTCATCAGTGAACATTTGGGTGGTTCCCAAACTTTTGGCTATTGTGAATGATTGCTTATTTAATATCTTAAGCGATAAACTGCCTTCTGCTATGGGCAAGATGGTCTATATTGCATTCGATGTCAGATCAGTTGCCTGTCAGTGCAGCGCATTGCTGGCCTATGACCCCCGACCAAGGAACACCCTCGAGTTCATGCTGAAGAGGAAGGACCTCTGTGGAGTTATGTGACAAATGTCAACTAGTCTAGAATTGTACAGCCTTTTCAAGTCTGAAACAGTTTTCAAAAAAAACCAACCAAACAAACAACAGTTGACCCTTGAACAACATGGGGTTTGTACCACATGGGTCCACTTATATGCAGATTTTTTTCTATAAATATATTGGAAAATTTGGGGAGGATTTACCATAATTTGGAAAAAACTTACAAACTGCATAGCTATAAATATTGAAAAAATTAATAAAAAATTACATGTATGTCATGAATACATAAAATAAATGTATTAATAGATGCTGGTCTATTTATATGTTAATTGCCTGTTTATGTCATTGGTAAGGCTTCCAGTCAACAGTAGGCTATTGGTAGTTAAGTTTTTGGGGAGTTAAAAGTTAGTAATATGTGGCCGGGCGCGGTGGCTCACGCCTGTAATCCTAGCACTCTGGGAGGCCGAGGCGGGTGGATTGTTTGAGCTCAGGAGTTCGAAACCAGCCTGAACAAGAGCGGGACCCCGTCTCTAGTAAAAATAGAATGAAATTAATTGGACAACTAAAAATACATAGAAAAAATTAGCCGGGCATGGTGGCGCATGCCTGTAGTCCCAGCTACTCGGGAGGCTGAGGCAGAAGGATTGCTTGAGCCCAGGAGTTTGAGGTTGCTGTGAGCCAGGCTGATGCCACGGCACTCTAGCCCAGGCAACACAGTGAGACTCTGTCTCAAAAAAAAAAAAAAAAAAAAAGTTAGTAATATGTGCCTGGGCACCGTGGCTCATGCCTGTAATCTCAGCACTTTGGGAGGGTAAGATGGGAGGATTGCTTGAGGTCAGGAGTTTGAGACCAGCCTGGGCAACATAGCAAGACCCCATCTCTAAAAAAAATTTTAGGAAATTAGCCAGGTGTGGTGGCAAGTGCCTATAGTCCTTGCTTCTGTAGAGATTGAGGCAGAAGGATCACTTGAGCCCAGGAATTCAAGGCTGCAGTGAGCTGTGATTGGGCCACTGCACTCCAGCCTGGGCAACAGAGTGAGACCCTGTCTCAAAAAACCAAAAAAAAAAAAAAAACACCAAAAAAAACCCCAAACACAAAGTTATCTGTGAATTTTTGACTGCATGGGCATCAGTGCCCCCAAGCCCACACACTGTTCAGGGGTCACCTGCAGTATGACAGGAGAGGAGGGTTCTCTTGTCCATTTCTCCACACAGTAGCCTCCACGATCCACACACACACAAACATATAGGCTCTTGCTCTCCCAGGGGTGTGACCATCTTCATTTTCCTAGGCACAACTTGCTGCCCAGGATCACTGTACTCACAGTGCTCGTGGGTGCTGTGGAGAAGGGTTAGAGAACTTCAGGTTGGGAGGAGACGAAGGG
>RJWJ010047946.1:0-10779 GCA_004363605.1 Indri indri | reverse complement strand
CTTGATAGCCATCATGCCTCCCTTTGTTTCATATACTCTGAGATTCCTATGCAGAGAATAATTCTCTTTCTGTTCCATGCCAGTTGAGTCTATCAAAGTGGATAATAATAAATAAACTATATAACCTCTAAGAATTAACAAGGCATTATATAGAGAGCGTATGTATCTGTGCTACACAGTTAGATTTATGATTTAAGTTAGAATAGTCTGACTACATGGAGAAGGAACATTCTGATACGGAACACTTACAAGGAATTTTTTAAAACCATGTTAGGACAAAGAGTAAAAAATAAGAAATAAAAGCCCTGCCATTTCAGTCTCATTAGATAAAGTTGATGGATAGGTGGATCATTTTAAAATTATTTGCTAGCATAGCAGCCATTCAGGTAGAGTTTTCCACCAGCCTTCAGGAGAATACCTCAACTGTATTCTCATCTCTTAAATACTGATGATCCTGAAGGCCCTTTCTTTAATCCTTCTAAGGTCTTACCTTCTACACATTCTGGGTGGACATATCTATTCTCACAGCTCAACTAATAACATTCCCACTTTGAATATACAAAACTATAGCTTCATTTCAGGCATTTCTCATCAATGCAAGTTTTTATCTCTAATTGCTTAGTTGACATATTCAGTTAAATATCTAGTGGATCCCTATCCCCAAATTCAACAAAATCAGATCTTGTCTTCTATCTATACCCTTTCTGAGCCTCCGATCTGTTCCATCTGTAGGTTCTATTTGAATTGAGAATATCAATTTTCTCCCAATGATAGATGACATAATTATAATAGCTGGATTCAAGAAAAATAAATGGAGAGATGACTTACAGGCAAGCAGGTGACAGCAAGATATACCCAACCAGGCCTCCCAAAGGCAAAAACATTTCCCAAGATGTTAAAACTGTAGTGGCTCCTCTAGGAGAAGAATGGAACAGGGTGAGAGGTGATAAGGTGCAGCTAAATGACAGGCAGGTAAATTAAGAAATCAGCTACCAGTTGTTTAAGCTAAAAACTTTAATCATCCTCTACTTCTCTATCACCTTTAGTTACCACCTCCTAGATTACTCGCAATCTGAGACCATTTTATGTGTTATATTTAGTGTTACCTTTATTCCCTCCTTGCATAAAAAACATTCTCTTACCAATTTTTTATCTAACATTTTGACTTGCCACATTCTCACATAGTGTTGTGTCTTTTACAAATTCTGTTTTCTCTAACTAGACTATTATCTCCACTGCTTTCTAATTTGTAAATTCCTACTCATCTTTTAAGTTCCAGTTCAACTGTCACCTCTTTTGGGTAGTCCTGAAATCCTAGCTAATTGTTCCCACCTCTTTCTTCTCAGGCTCATGGCACATATTTCTTATGACATTGTTTATAATTTATTCCTTCCACTGGAGGCTGTAAACACTTTGAGGGCAGAAATGACATCTCATTAATCTTCTCATCCATGGTGTTTGTTATAGGATCTGCATATATAGGCACTTGCTAAATTTTATCTAATGGCACTAAGTAAGGATGGACATAAAGAGATTCGTCCATATTTAGAACCAAGAACATGACAAATTTTAGCTTCAAAGTGCAGAGGGACCCCTTTCATAATCTTAGTTGGGGCAGAAAATATAAGGCCATATGATTATAAAATTCTGACTTTTCCTCATTTGAGGCACTGAGGGGCAGAATTTTTAAAAATTCACTCTTTAATATATTAAAAATGAATAAATTGATTTTTGCTCAGAGTGAAAAGTCTCATAAAAAGTTTACAGAGCTTTAAACTTTCCTTCCACATCTTGCAATGTGTTTGGGATAGAGGGTGGGGAAGAGGGACATTTAGAGTCTTGTATATGGTAATTTAGGAACAATACTCAGATATTATTAATCACATTTTGTTCCATCTAGGAGAACAAAGCACAGTCATTTGGCCAAATTTTAAACAAGTTCTGGCCTACAACAAACAATTTCTTAGAATGTCTTAGAACATCTTATAAAGTCCTTAGGACAGTTTCTGGCATTTAAGTACTGAGCATCAGCTATTGTTGTCAGTGTAAGTGTCACCCTCTATCCAATGGGGTGATACAACTCCCAGTAGGCTGAACCTGGCTATGTCTCTTAGTTCCTATACCTGAGCTGTTATCTCACAATTCGACACTCAAAATGCCTTGACATAATTACAGACAAAGCCAAAAAAGGTAAATGCTTGCCTGCTATCCATTTAGAGCTAACGTTTCTTGTTCCATTTTTGAGTCTAAAAGACACTTCTATCCCTGTTAATAACACCTTGAAGGACTTCAGCCTTCAGTGAGGCAATCAAGCTTGACATATAGACTTGACTTTACCCCCTAAAATCATTAGCATAACATCATCTTAATTCAAAACAATACCAATACTGGTCATATGTGGGCCAGGCATGCCTAAAAAGATTACAAGGCCCAGATTATCTAGAAGGGTAGTAGCTCTTTTCAGAAAATAGTGATCATGCCTTTTTCTCCTTTTATTTTCTGTATTGATGAAATGTGAGTTTTTCAGTTTTACATCTACTAATTTAACAATATTTTTTTTAAGTTTTAAGTTCAGGAAAAACATTAGCATCTTAACAGAGAGGGCCCTGTCTTTGGAGAGTTTATATTCAAGTTTGGAAGTTTTGATAAAGGTCACATTTATTGTATGCTTACTGTGTGCCAATTATAGGGCTACGTGCTTTACATGCATATTATCTTTAAATATCTTTTCCAATGAGTGCATTAAATAATTTAATACACTTGCATATTAAATACTATTTTATATCCAGTTTACAGTAACTTGTCCGTGGTGGCATAATAAGTGATGGGTATGTGTTCTGAACCCTAGTCATTCTAATTCCAAAGTCTATAATTTTAACAACACACCACATTTAGTTCAGAGAGCCATCAGTTTGGAAAACACAGGAATAAGACTAGGAAAAAGGCCAAAATACTAGGACTTGACAAAAACTCCCTCCTTGACCAAACTTTAGATAGGTTCCTTTCTCTTTTCAAATAGACCTCATGCTTGGGTCCTGTCTTTTGCCTATCTCGTCCAGTTATAGCAACAATCCTGCTAAGTCAGTTTAGTGAGAAACCCCTGCCCTTGATATACGATCATCCTGACCTACCTTTAGCAAAAATGCTGTTCACTTGGTTAAGCAAGAATAACCCAGCCTTGATGTCGTCTCTTAGTTTTCCATCAACAAGTTGCCCCACTCTGCTCCTTGGCTATAAATCCCCACTTATCCTTGCTATATTCAGTCTTGACACCTATCACAATAGTTATGAATAAAGCCTCCCTTACTACATTAACAAGCATCAGAATAATTTTTTGACAACATTAAGTATCTTAAAGGGCTAGGCGGACTGGAGATAAGGAGTAATCAATTGTATTAAGAGTAGCTTGGTATTAGTCTTTCATCTATCAAAACATGGTCCAGACACTGAACTCAGTTGTGAAGGTTTGTGAGTGTGACATGTTATAGCTTCAAAGAAAGAAGGGATTCCTTTTATAACCAACTCTGGGATAGAAAATATTGGCCATGGTTACATCCAATCACAAATTTCTATCACAGATTCCAGGATTATACAAGAGAATATGGAGACAAACAAGAATCGAGATCACAGGCATCACAAAGGATGGAGTGGGGGATTGCATTACTGTACCAAAACTCTAGGAACCTGCGAGGTGTCCCAGTTATTCTGTTGATAAGAGACATTAAGCATTTCTTGTATGTCCTATTAGAGCACTGTGCAGTTGGGATTAAAGATTGTAAACAGAGGCAGATGTCCTTTTATGTGAAGGACATTAAAAACAAAACACAGAAAAATAAAATGAACTGACTTTTTTGGTCCAGAAAGTCATGGGGAATATTGACCTTTTGAGAAAACGGTGAAAGTTCAGACCAGAAGAAAAAGTGGGTCATTTTTGTGAGCATAGCTACCAGCAAGAAAGCTGTTAACTTGGCACCCCCAAAGACAATCAGGCATGGCAAATGGTAATAGGTGTTGCTTCATGTCAGACGAAGTGCTGAAACAATTTGTTCAGCCCCAAGATTTCACCAAAACAATATGAAAGTCTAACTGTAATATAAGTTACCAGAGTCTCTCCCAAGTAACTAGAAGCCATAGTGAGCAACAGGTTGTCAATAAAGGAACCTCCACCTAGGGGCAATTCCATGGATGTACTGAATGACAGCTTCACAAATGAGTTGTGTCACTGACCCTAGATAAGAATGTTGGTGCAAATCATTTCTAGATAACACACTGGATTACGAAGTGCAGAAGCTTGTACATAGAAAGGACTACAAGGTTTTATCATGCAGTGGTATTTGGACTACTGAGTTGAGACATTGGTGTGGTGATATTTGCTTGTGACCTATAAGTATCTAGGAGTCAAACCTCAGATTCTGCATGGATTGGCCCTGACTATTCCTCTCTCCTTCCTTCTTTGTGCTCTGGACACTTTGGCTTTCTTTTGGAGGGTCTTTTTTAATAAAAGTTTATTTATTTTATTTAATTATTAATTTTTTATTTCAGAATATTACAGTGGTACACACAATTTGCTTACATATATTGCCTTTGCACTGCCCAAGTGAGAGCTACAAGCCCAACCCCCAAAAGTACACACCACATGCATTAGGTGTGAATTTAACCATCCCCTCCTTCCCCCTCCCACCTGCCCAACACCTGATGAATGTTACTTCCATATGTGCACATAAATATTGATCAATTAGTGCCAATTTAATGGTGAGTACATGTAGTGCTTGTTTTTCCATTCTTGTGATACTTCACTTTGAAGAATGGGCTCCAGCTCCACCCAGGATAATACAGGAGGCATTAGATCACCGTTGTCTTTTATGGCTGAGTGGTAATCCATGGTATACATATACCACATTTTATTAATCCACTCATGTATTGATGGGCACTTGGTTGTTTCCACATCTTTACAATTGTAAATTGTGCTACTATAAATATTCAAGTGCAGATATCTTTTTTATAGAATGTCTTTTTTTCCTTTGGGTAAATACTCAGCAATGGTATTGCTGGATCAAATGGTAGTTCTACTTGTAGTTCTTTGAGGTATCTCCATGTTATTTTCCATAGAGGTGGCACAAGAACAGAGACATAGACCAAAGTAAAAGACTGAGAATCCAGATATAAAACCATCTTCATATTGTCATTTGATCTTTCACAAAGCAGACAAAAATATACACTGGGGAAAAGAATTCCTATTCAATAAATGGTGCTGGGAAAATTGGATAGTCACATGTAGAAGACTGAAATGGGATCTGCGCCTCTCACAAAAATCAGCTCACTGGATAACAGACTGAAACCTAAAGCATGAAACCACAAGAAATTTAGAAGAAAATGTTGGAAAAACTCTTATAGACTTTGGCCTAGGCAAGAATTTATGAAGACCCCAAAAGCAATCATGGCAACAACAAAAATAAATAAATGGGACCTGAACAAATTAAAAAGCTTCTTCATAGCCAACGAAACTATCACTAGAGTGAATAGACAACCTACAGAATGGGAGAAAATATTTGCATGCTACACATCTGATAAAGGGCTGATAACTAGAATCTGTATAGAACTCAGGAAAATTAACAAGGAAAAAATCAAACGACCCCATTAAAAAGTGGACAAAGGACATGAATACAAACTTTTTAAAGGAAGACAAACTAATGGACAACAAACATGTGAAGGATTGCTCAACATCTCTAATCATCAGGGAAATGCAAATCAAAACCACAATGAAATATTGCTTAACTCCAATAAAAATGGCTTTTATCAAAAAGTCCCCGAAAAACAAATGTTGGCGTGGAAGCACAGAGACAGGAACACTCATACACAGCTGGTGGGAGGGTCTTTCTACATGCTGCTTCTCTAATAAGAATGTCCCCATCCCTCCCCATCATATTTTTTAGTTAGCTCCTATTCTTCAGATTTTAACTCAAATGTGACTTGCTCAGGGAAGCTTTCACTGATCTATATTTGGTCAGGTCTCCCTTTTGTTATATTTCTAAAATTATCTGTTTCTACTTCACAGGCTTATCATAGTCACAATTTCTGTGATTCTTTATTCATTATCGTTCTCTCCCAAAGGGCTATTAAGCTTTACATATTCTTTTATTTTTAAAATATTACATATTTTTGCACAACAGAATTTTTCTTGTACAAAAATAGCACTCAACAAAAAATGAATGACAATAATCTACTGAAACATAATTGCTATACCTTTATATAAATAGCTAAACATGTGTCTTTGCTCTAAGCATTGACAGTAGCTAAGAACCATCACTAAATATTGGCGCTGAATGGTGATTTATGGGAAGAAGCTTTTAGATTCACTATGAGCAGTACACAGTGAGAAATTCAGAGTATAGTATGCTATGCTCAGTAAAGTGCTTTGACATATTCATTTCATCATTACCGCAATCATATAAAGATTGGTAACATGATTTCCATATTACAGATTGGTACACTGAGTGTTAGAAAGGAAATGTTTCCTTATGCCACATAGCTATTAAATGGTACAGCAATGCCCTCGATCCAAGATGAGGCCCGGTCTATTTCCCTTCAAAATAGTAATATTTATAAAATAAATCCTTATATATTAAACCATAAATGTAAATATTTTATTGTGGATTTCTCATGTAACAATAAAATATAATCAGCATATTCCTATATAAAATAATATGCTTACTACAAAACAGATCTATTTCATACTTAGTACTCTCAGGACTTCTTATTTCTGTCTCCCATTTATATATTCCTACATTTATTAAAACGTAATCTTAACCATAGGAATTTCCCGGCTTGGTTGTGCACTAAAACACTAGAGGGAGCTTTATACAAATACAGGGTTTCCTGTATTTGGCATCCATGGATAAGTATATGACATCATTGCTACCAGTGATACCGTGGTGCAGAAAGTATAGTTGCTACTTTAAATGAGCTTCGAGTTTCATAAGAAGGAATACATATACATACCCTATTTGACACAGGAAAGTGATGTGGGCAAGAGCCCAGGTGCTTTGATTTCTGACAGATCTTAGTTCAAATCCCAATTCCTCCATTTACTAGCTGTGAGACATTGGGCAAGTTACTTTATGAGCTTTAACATATAAAAGATATATCATCACATATAAATGCTCTAAAGAAACCAACTTCACAGCATGCCTAATATAAAGCAAATCACTCAAAAATGAAAACAATATTACATCTTAATAAAGGTACATTATTTGAAAATTCCAAAAAGAAAAAAGTGCATTTGTCATAAATGTATGGCCATACATGTCAAGTTATATTTTTTAAATCTGACTATACTAATGAGGTTCATGTCATTCTTTAATTATGGACAGAAAGCATAAGATTGAGTAACTATAATAGGAATTGCAAGAAATGATAAGAAAAAAGGAAGTCATCTTTTATAATTGAGAAGTTTGGCCAGAAAACTGAGACTTAACCCTTAACTAATAATAATTTATGTTTACAGAAATAAATTCCTGTTTGAGCAGAAAAAAGAAGTAAAATAATGGATATATGTACATCTATATATATATGAATGACTATAGATATGCCTTTACTGTCACAGATAATTTTTTGATACAAAAGTTTGATAACAGAAAAAGTTCCAGAACTATATATTTACAAAAGCATAAATATCGGAAGATTTTTAATTAAAATTATGAGATAGAGTTACAGTTCCTTTTGGAAGAACCACTTCCAGTTTCACGATAGTGTCCTAAATATTCCAAATTACAATTTTTGTAGGTACCTCCTCTTGGGGAAGCAATATTCAACCTTCAATAGAGATGATGCCAGAGCCTGTGATCAGAATTGCCATTGTCACACCTAAACTATTAAATATGCAGTTTCAAATAAAGAAAAAATAAAAGATGCCATTTAAAAGGAGATGTCATACATTAATTGAATTCAGAAGCCAAGACTTAAGGCTTCTGAGTTACAAAGTTGTTAATGGCTCTAAAAGAACATGCTCTGGAATAGTGAAATTTTTTCTGAACAGCTTTTCCACCTGCTGCCCTATCCCATTATTTCTAAATGTTTGGTTCCTTCTGCTGTTGTTATATTTATTTTTACTTCAAAATTTTAACTTTGTATTTTAAGTGTGATTTTAAATGTTCTAAAAAGATGTCATAGGAAAGAAGGAAAGATGCTTACTCACATAATCTTTATCAAGATAATATTACTTGTTTCCTTTCAGTGCATGCATGACAGTAGCCAGCTTTCTATTAATACTTTATTAAATTGAAGTTTTCATTTAAACGAACTTAAGTGTTCATTTACCAAGGTTTGATTGGCTGTCATTCTAATCACGTATCAAGTGATGCTGCAGGTGCTAGGAAAACAAAGAGTAATAGACTGATTGTACCTTAGCTTTCTGAAATTTTGTTTATTTCTTGTCTGTCATAAAGACAACTGCAATTCAATTATATTTTTCTATTATTTCACCCAGAATATGTATTTCTTTTAATAATTTTATTATCAGTATAAAGATAATGTTATTTAGTTTGACTTAGAACTAAAAACTTAATGTAAGGAAAATAATGGATATAATAGCAAAAACGTGTAGAAGAAAACAAATTTAGAACACAATTTATTGTTAATCCTGAGGTGTGGTTTAAGACTTCAGTTTTAATTTTGACAATCAGGACACAGAATTATACATTCAGATAATTGTTATTACTGAACAAGTGCTCCTTTTTTTATATGATGAAGAGATAGAAAAGAGGCAATTTTTAGATGGATATTATTCTAGACACCACATGCATATTTTATGATTCACAACCATCCACGGTTGTATTAATAGTTAAAATAATCTCCACTTTAACAGAGGAGAAAACTGAGGTTCTGGAAAATGACTTGTCTATGGTATTACAAGACAGAGTTGTGGTTGAAATGCATAGATGTCTAGCTGCAAAAACCAAAGTCTTTCTATTCTATCATATTGCTCCATACAAGCAGAGATAAGAATGCCTTTGTCAATAGAAAGAAATAAAAATGCAAGGTTTAGGAGTTTAAAATATATTTACATTAGAATGATGCTTACAAGGTGCAAAACATTTTAAATGATTAATTGCATTTTAATTACTTTGTTAGCAGTGACTATTAAACATTATTCTTTCTAAATAATGGATTTTCCATAAAATTTTAGTAGTCTTTTTATGTTCCAAGCTCACAGCATCAACATTAAATTTATCTGCCTCCTCTGGAGTCTCTCATTTGTCAAAGTGACCCAAGACTTCCCTAGTGTATCAAGCAGAGACAGTTTGTCTCTCAAGTGTTGTGTAAGAAATATCTGCATCAGAATACACTGTGAAACTGAAAATATTCAGCCCCACTGAATCAGAATACTTGAGAAAGGGACCTGAAAATCTGTATTTTATCAAGCCTTATAAATCATTGTGATACAGATGGCACCTGATAAACCTGAATGCTGTCATACATTAAAGTACAATGTATACTACTTACATATGAGAGGGGAAAAAATGGCTTAAAGTTGCTGATCATTCCATTTCATTTCAGAATGATAAATGGAAAAACACTACTTGTGATCATATTTATTTTTGATATGATCATCACTCCTAGAGATAGGGTCTGCAACCAATATTTAACACTCCATAATTAATTGCTGAATTTGCAATAATTAGTTACAGTGCAATATTAAAATGTTCACGTTTACAAAATTCTGGTAGTACAGAATACAGGCATTACTTAAAATGTTTACTCCCTATTTTAATTATTGCATCAAGTAAAAATACCTAAAAACGAAACTCCACGTGGATAATAGTCATCCAGTGATGTCATCTTTCTGATAAAACTCTACCTCCATTTAGGTTCCTTTTCGTTTTTTTTTCTTTTTACTACATCTGAATGCCAGGATAATGTTTCCACAATCAGCTCTCAGAGAAAAACATCTAAGTATAGTGCATTGCTACAGTTGCTAAGGTAACCACCATCTGCTACTCCATTAAAAGTTTCAAGTTCACCGACATCTTAACACACCTTCCTGAAACATCCAACACAAAAGGCACTGCCTAGAGAAATTTGGGCTCTCGTGTACTGGTTTTACATCTCAGACTGGATAGTAGTGCATGGCATCAAAAGAAACTGATATTTTTAGTTACAATTTTCATTGCATTTTAACCATTGCTAGAAGGCTAGATGTGTTCTAAAATGGAATCTTGGATGAGCTCATCTTGATTCATTCAGTGATTTTAGTGCTACTTTGTCTTGAACACTGGCATATAATGTTGAGATTTCTGAGATTTTTTTCCCCTAGCAGCAGATGTTCACGACATGAGAATAACATACTTTGCTTTGGAAAAGAAGCAGCAGTTTCAGCAGGAAATGTTATCTTTTTTAGACTCATTAATGCTTGGAAATATCTGCTGTGTGTTGAGATCTTCCATATTCAGTTCTATTGATAAGGTCTTTAACAATGCTCTCAACTACATAACCTCCTTGACCTTTATGCTGTCTAGTCCTAAATCCTGGATTAGACCCATTATCTACTTCCTATTTTCCTGGTTTCGGCTGAGCTGTTTCAAAGAAAGTTAAGGAACTTTGTAAATTTGGCCCCCTGATAATTCAGGTTTTCCAATTTCCCTTGGCTTCTTATCACTTCTTAATAATTCTTCATTTAACCCTTATTTATCTTGTGACACACTACTCAGGACATTTAGCCATAATCTTCCTTTTTCCCACACCTGCATACCCCTCGTCTATTAAATTTCTCTTTTTTTTTTT